>WEIS01060933.1:0-10305 GCA_013389965.1 Todus mexicanus | reverse complement strand
ACACACACCCCCACACACACCCCTTTGCTGCTTTCGCATTGAACCTTGCAGGTCCTGGAAAGGCTGTGGGGTTTTGCAACAACAAATGGACACAGCTGAACAACGTGAGTGACCTGAGCAAGTGTCATGTATGGAGGAAGAATGAAAACTTGAGATTGTGAAATTGAAGCGTTCGAGATAAAAAATAAAAAATAAGTCAGAGCAATTATCAACACTTAAAACGGCTTCCTCTACCAACTGGNGATGAAAGGAGATGCTGCTCCTGGGTGAAGAACAAGCAGCTGGTTTCTGCCCGGGCCAGCACAGTCAACATGAACATTGGGTAGGTGGTGTGCAAGTACCAGCCAAACACCAGCTTTGGGCATAGTCCTGCCATGGACTTTTGACTGGCACAGTTCAGAAGCCTGGGGCCTGCACAAGGCACAGGACAAGATGTACAGCCTGCTCCACACCATTGCGAAGCTGCCGAGGCCCAACCACCAAGGCTCCTGTTGCTCCTGGGCCAGCTGAAGACACATATTCACCAACACGGGCAGAGCAAGGGGAGGAACAGTTTCTGCTCCAGAGAGCTGGAGGAAAACACAAGCCTGTTGCCAATTCACGTCAGATGAACTTTGCCAGGACACAGGAACAGGATGAAAAAGAAGTAGCAACACTCACACTTCCTACAACTGCGCAGCACCTCATCAATGACTTGTAAAGAGGAAATATATTCATGGGAGGGACAATTGCTTAATGTGCTCTCCCACCCACTTCTCCTTCTTATGGTTCCAAATTTTCCCGCTGGGATTCAACATCTACTGAGTAGACATGCTGAAAAAATAGGATATTAATCCACTAAAAGCTAAACACCAGAGTTTCAAACTGCCCTGGTCCAAATCAAGCAGAGATTTAGGGAGGTGATAAAGGCAAAAATATTTCTGCTTTTCCAGTGATCACAACATAAGGGCAGAAATCACGGGTTCTGTAGCCAGCCCCGCAGCCTGGTACCACACTCGGAAACATCGCATAAGAATACATGTAAAAATGGTTTTAATTAACTTAATTTTTTTCCTTAAAGCTCACAGATTTCAAGATTAGAGAAACACACCCAGAATGGCTCTCACTATCCAAAGGAACAAAGGAGCATTGAAAGAGTTGTGTTTCTACAGACTTGGGAGACAATATCTGCAAGTCCCTTCTTGTAGCAAAACTAAGAGCTCTTGCAAGCACAACCACGGTTATTAAACTTTTTATTATTACTGTTACAAGTGGTGGGGTTTTAACTCTTTTGGGAGTCATACTGAAGCTTTCCAGTATAGACAATTGTTCATGATGAGATGTGCTCCACTTTACATGAGCCCTACACAAGGAAAAAGGGCAATCCTAAAGCAGTTTTGCAAACAGGTGTTAGAAATAGCATTTTAACTTATCCTTGACGACTTAGTGTAGTTCTAATGCTCTATGAAAATGTCAGCTCACTCCTTAGCAGAAAACAGAGTGAGAGATGCTGTGCAGAAAGGATCAAAGGGGAAAAAAGATGCCAAATTTCAGGACAATACTAGGTAAATCCACAATTTACCCACATCGGGAACTGTGTGCACATTTATGGCCCCCTGGTCCTTGTAGAACAGGTGACTTACAGGAAATACCCACACTCAAGAGGGGACTGTTCACAGCCTCCTCTGCTACAGCTGCCCCAGGGCATGAAAGGAGAGGTGAGTTTGGGGGGAAAAAAAGAACACCAAACAAAGAAAAAAGAAAAAAAGAGAAAAAACCAAGAGACAATAAAAGATGGCTCCTAACTCAACAGCTGAGTTGCAAAGCTTCTCGGTGCAGGACACTGGGGATGTTTAACACCTACAGGGTTTCAAGGGAAGACTGGACAAGAGAAATTTATGTATTAATAGATCAAAAGTGTCGCTTGGCTTGGAAAATCATCCAAGCTGGAAAGGGCTGGAGGCTGCAAAATGATTCAAAAAGATGTGTTGCACAAGCCTGCCCTCCTCTTCTACCTCTCCATGCACCTGGTTTGACCAGGGTTGGAGTGAAAACCAGGAACCTTGACCTGTCCCAGCATGGCTGTTCTGAAATCTTTAAAGTGGGCAGTAATTTTTAACATACAAGGGAATGGGATTGTACTTGGTAAGTTAAGCTAATGCAAGGAGAAAAACAACAGCCTTAACTTCAACATTCGCCAAAGACAAATACCAAAACTGTAATAGGTCAGAGCGGAAAAGCAAATTATCACTGAGTTCTCCCAAAAGAATTAGGCCACTCTATTGCCAAGAATCCTTGCATACCCTCATAGGGTTGATATGATTTGGTCACTAATGACAAACAATAAAAAGAAGATATTCCAGAGAAAGCATCAAAGCACCTGAAAAGGTGAGCTGGCACAACCCTCACTGGAGGGTGGAAAACAATGCACCCCACCAATTAAAATCCAAACTCCTGCAGAAGATAGAGCACTGAGCATCTCCTCTGTGGGCCCATGAATCGCACTGGGAATCCACCATCACAACTGGAAGGAGAAGCCAGCTACAGAGATGGGTCTAGCCTAAGTGAACCTGCATCTTAAGATCTGTAACATTAACATGAGGGCGGTTTGTTCTGACCCAGGGAAGTTCTCCTGCTCCTAGGAAGAAGTATTCCCGTTGCTCCCACGTACGCCTTTCTGGCTGAGTCTCCAGAGACCACAAGTGAAAAGTCAAGACTCAAGTTGTGTGAGCAGTCAGATGTTCTGCAAAGTTGGCATTGCAGAGAGAGAGACTGGGTAGCAGCCAACATCGTCCCAAGCTGCACCAGTACAGAGAAGTCAAGCATACATCACTACAGAGTCCCTGAGGCACAAGAACTCCCTGCTGAAACCCAAAATTGGCTCTGACATACAATAACATTGTTTTCCCCAAGAGCCGAGCAGAGCTGGAATTCACAGCTTTTCCCAGAACCCACATTCTTTGTTAGATCCCAGCATTGCCAAAACAAAGTTAGGAACGGTCTCCACAGATAGAACCGAGATATCTCCATTTAAAATAACATTGGAGAAGGAAAGGTGACTGGCCTGAAGTAGCCCGAAGTTTAACTTGTTCCCCAAGAACAACAGCTACAAGCAGCTGTGATTTCTGTTACACACACTGACGCTGAAAGCGCCTTTTTTGACGGAGATGGCCTTGATTCACACCCAAGTTGCTGCCATCATACAGGCTACAAATGGTATTCCCTGAGACCAGCTGGACCCATGACTCAGTTGCCAACATCATCCTGCCTAGTGAGAGGATAAACTCCAAACAGTTTTACTAGCAACTTTTTCAATGGGTTTTCATCATCCCAGTATGTTGCTGGAAGAGTTCAAGACCAAGGGTCTGTTTCCTCAGTCCCTTTAATAACTCACTCTTTTGTTTCAAAGGCAGATATGATGGCACTCTAGGGTCACCTGGAGACGCAGTGCAGGTTTTCCCCCTCCCACTAGTTCCAAAGCAGCTGCTCCCTCTTCACATATTTTATTTCCCCTGCAATTCCTGGTAAATTAATAATTTACCAATTAAGTGACAACTCGACCAGATTAGAAGCTGGGAGCATCTACCAGTTTTCTTCTACTTTTCCTTTGCACAACCATCTTGCAACACAGGCCAGCACTTTCTGAAAGGGGAAACTAAAGCCTTGAGAGTTTGAGTGAGCTATTTGATGTGGCAGGAGAAGCATGGAGCAGAGCAACTAAATGAATCTAGGTCTCTAAATCACAGGTTACCTAATTTTTCCTCTGCCGCCCATTTTGCCTATAGCAGACATGAAGATTTCTACTGTTCCCCCTCTCTGAGTAGCAATTGTATTACTGATGCACTCTGCTACGTCAGCTTTGCCCTTAGACTTCGGTTGTATGAACCATGTTGCCTTGCTACCCCACCAATCCTTCCTGCTCCTACAAATCCTCTGGCAAGGCAGCTTTAGTGAAACGTTTCTCTCTTTATTATGTAAAATAAAATAACTCGTATTCACACAACTTTTCCTTTAGGGATCGCTGCTTCTCAAGAGCCTGACTATTGCAACACAGGGAGCAGCTTATCCATCAGCTGCCAGAACTTTGTTCCTTCTCAAAATCTATTTAGAATAATTAAGGCTGGAAAAGACCTCTTAGATCATCGAGTCCAGCCTATGAACTAACACCACCACACCAGCTAAACCCTGACACTAAGTGTGGCATCCAGTCTTTTCTTAAACATCTCCAGGGATGGTGACTCCACCACCTCCCTGGGCAGCCCATTCCAGTGTTTTATGCCCCTTTCTGTGAGGAAGTGGTTCCGAATATCCAACCTGAACCTCCCCTGGTGCAGGCTCAGGCTGTGCCCTCTCGTCCTGTCACAAATTGCCTGAAAGAAGAGCCCATCCCCCTCCTGTCTACAACTTCCCGTGTTGTCAATCCTCCCCTTGAAAGAAAACTGGAATTTTAAGGCAAGTAGAAGTAAAACTAGCACTATTTAATCTGCCCCAAACTCTCCCGTTGGCCTTACAAAGCAGGTATCACCAGTCTGAGCATGATGGAAGACATGAACAAAATGAGCTTTACAAGCGTGGAAAAATGGGGTGCTGCTGCTTAGAGTTACGCTGCACTCTCCTCCCAGGCAGGCAGCAATCCTGCCTCCCCCTCCTGCCTGTACTTCCCGGCTGCAGATGTTCCTGATTCAGGAGCTCTGCTGGTCCTCAGAGCCCTCCACCTGTGCTCTGCCCACCCTCCACACTGCCACGGCCTGACAGTCACAGCACTACACCATTGGAAACTCCTGGTGGCACTCCAGCAGCAATATCCACACAGTCACGTGGTCTGCCCCTAAACGTCAGGAATGTCTCCTGTGTGCTTTCATCTGCTGACAGGTAAATCTCCACCAGCTGAAAGAGAGCATTTAAAGCTTGGATTTTAGCTGTCTGGCTGGCATTCAAACCAGGAATGAAGTCCTGCAAGCGGAATGGCAGAGCACATTACCCTTTTGACAGGCAAAACTTTTTTTACATAGCTCCACTTTTCAAAATCACGTGCTGGGTTACTTTGCTTTTTTAGGCTGGGGAAATTTCTTGTGGTTTTGCTTTTTTTTTTCTTTCCCCTTTGCTCTCTCTCGCATTTACAGCACCAGTGGGGACTGCAGATCTAAACACAGTTTGGTCACTGGTACAGAACAGCTCTCCAGCAACTTTACAGCTGGTCCTCTGCATCATCTAGGACTGAGCTGAACTGTTTTCTTTTTTAGAGGGTGTCCTGTCTAGCTGGCCCATGAAAACAGGCATTTATGCATCAAAAAGAGTCCAAGAATGACATTTACCCAACACAAAAGACTGAAGCCCCCTGTCACATCAACACACTTGTTCTCAGCTGATATTTGACTGTCTTACTGCTCAGGTATCATCCTTCTCGTATGCCCGTTGTATCAATATTCTCACTGAAGCCAGCTTGTTGTCTCCTCACCTCCAGGATTACTCCTAAGACATTCCTGCAAAGACTAGTCTAGTCAGTCCACTTCCCTATTCCTTCAAGCCTTGTTTCAATCAAACATTATTATTGAATCTGTTCTTCAGCATTTCCTAGGGAGGT
The DNA here is from genome assembly GCA_013389965.1 of Todus mexicanus. NCBI lineage: Eukaryota > Metazoa > Chordata > Aves > Coraciiformes > Todidae > Todus > Todus mexicanus. The sequence continues at coordinate 4,742 of WEIS01060933.1, read as the reverse complement.
GTTGCTGGTATCTGTCCTGTTTGCATCACTGAGGACAGACAATTCATTTATTTTTCCTCTTAGAGCATGATTCATCCCCAGCATAGCGCTTTCCTGACAAAGTTTGGAGGACAGTTTCAAAGTCTCATCAGCTCAGCTCCAATTTGGTTGAGGGGAAGGCCATTGCTGAGGCACAGTGTGATTCTACACAGGCAAGAGGGCTTGGAGAACCAAGAAGTGCTCACAGCAGTGTTAGACTGAAGGTGTTCAGACAGAGGTGTGCGACACAGAGGGCAGGTGGCTGAGCAGCCCTAAGCAGGACATCTAGGATCAGGTAAGTTTGAAGACATCTCTTACATGTTAGCTACCGCACTCTATTTGCGTTCTACGCAGGCGGTCACATCTGAAGCACATCCACAAGAGATATGTACTTGCTTTCACCCAAGCTTTGCGGCAGAAATGCACTCAGCACCCAGGGGCTTCAGCTTCCAGCCTTCGAGCCTATTGTAGAGCCTGAAGTACCACAAACAGATTGGAGCCACCTACCCTAACCTTCATTTGAGTGATGAGCTTTTACTGTGCTAGCAAGCCTGAGTCCTACACACAACTTGGCTAAAAAAATAAATTTAAATTAAATTAAAATACTGAAAATGCTTCTTCTGAAGGTGTTGGACAGTTGGACAGCTCCAAGAGGCAATCCCCAAGCAGCCAGACTCTGCTGCAGGTCTCTCCCACGCAAGCTGCACAACTCCATGCTTCTGCAGTTCTCAGCCTGCCCGATCACAGCGAACCCCTGACTTGTGTGCCAAGGGGCTACAAAAATGCAAGGGGTTTTTTATCAGTCTGAAGAGGGAACCTGAAGAGGAAGGGGAGCTATTCTTGTGTGCACAAGCAAGATGGATTCCATCAGAAGGAAGCTCTCCTGCTGGAGGACAGGATGGGGCAGAGTAGAGGTGCAGAGAGCAGACTTCCACATGCAAGCTGATAGGGAACCACCATATATATATCACTCCCCCCAGTTGTGGCACGTCTCCAGACTAAAGCACATGCATCAGGACATCAGTCCAAGCCATTGTAACTGTTGTCTACAGGATGAAATGAACTGCACCACATAGGTCCTTCTCTTACAAACTGCAGTTTCAGCAAGAGGAATCTTGTCTCCCTAACGAGCCCATGTTCTCAGACTGGGGACTGTTTGTAGCCAGTGCCAGGGTTTCTGGTTGCTTGCAAAGGGTTTTGGCTTTGCATGTATCTGAGGCACAGAAAGAATTCCTGAATTCTGAAGAGTTACTCTCAGAGATAACCCAGCTCATCAGGTCAAAAGCCAGGGGATGGTAACACAACAGGAGACAACAGAAAGGACAGATCTACAACTTAGTAAGCTAAAGAAAAAAAAAGAAAAAAAAAAGAAAAAAAAAGAGCTAGAATAACCTACAATGAAGTGCATCTCAAATGAGTAGGAGAAAACAAGGTGAGACTACAGACTGAGCTGAAGAGGCTGGTGGGCAGGAGGGAGAGGAGGGAGAGGAGGAAACAGGGTTATTTGATGCATCCAGCCTCTCCCACCCTAGGAATGTACAGAAGCTGACAGCTGAATCAGAAATACACTTGAGGTAGTTATTTTGCATATTTCTCTGGTTTCTTAGCAGAAAAAATGTTTTGATTTGAAGCTTTTGTAAAGCAGCCATGCCTGGCTGCTTCAGCTGCTGTGCAGCCCTGAAAAGGGGACCTGCTATCTGGAGTATCAGACTTGGAGTGAGAGCTGGTCCTAAGAGTTAGGGAGCCACATTTGTTTATGTGACTGAAACAGTTTCCATGCCATGAAAGAAAGGAGACAGAACCAACATTACTGCCTTTTCCAGCCAAGGGAAGCTCGACAGTCTCTGGAGACTCAAAATCTGTCTGGACATGTTCCTGTGCAACCTGATCTAGGCAACCCTGCTTTAGCAGGGTGCTTGGACTACATTATATCTAGAGGTCCCCTCCAACTCCCACCATTCTGTGACAGCTCAATCTTGAGACTGCAATGAAAGGAGAATTCAGCTGGTGCAGTTCGAATGGGGCAGTAGGACAGCACGTGAGAACATATATGAAGCTTTTCCAAGTCCTAAACATACTATACTCAGCCCCAATCAGGCCAATAATGGAGCCCCAAAACAACAGAATCCTAAAATCAAACCTTACCATGCAGTAGTTGTGGAGCAGAAGGCAATACAAGCCTCTTCTTTTTATCAGAAAGGCAATACTCAGCAAGTGCTTAGCAGCACTACACAAGATGTTGCTCCAAGGCAAGATACACTTAGAGATCAGGATAGGCAAGGTTCACTCATTACAGAACGAGATGAACCATCAGAAATAAAGCACGTTCCCTCCACCACCAAAATATTCCCTCCCTGTAAGGCCATTTCAGCCTGATACTTGCAAGCTGGAACCCCAGAGAGAAGGTCTTGATGAAAACTCCAGCCCAACAACCACCAACCTGCACATTCAACACACAGGGCAATGTGAGGGACGAAGCTTTCACATTAGATGTAATAGAAAAACATTCTTTACTCTGCAAGTGTCTTTACAAATATATATTTATATATTTAAGCCCATTTCAGGCCATAAAAGCCTGTAAAAAACAACCAGTACCTTTCTAAACAAGAGAAACTGCAATCCAGAAGTCTGTGGTGAAAGACTTCGACACAAGGGCTACTGTGGAGCTTCTCTGAAGGCCTCTATTTAGCACATAAAACCATCTTAAAAATCACATCAGCCTTTTGTCTGAAAGGAAGGGTACCACTTTCACCCTACCTTTGCTACTCACTGTGAGGTAAACTGGAATCACTTTTACATAATCACTTACTGCTTTAAAAAAGAAATATTGTATCCTGAAGACCAGCTTTTCCAAAAAACATTTGTGAGTGGGTTAAAAAAGTAAGATGCTGCTTGTGGATCCAACCACAATGTGGTGTTGTCTCAAAAATAGAAGAAGTTGATACTAAAAAACTATTCCAGATACATACAAGTACAAATACTATAGCTGGTCAGAAAGATTCCGTTTCAACATTTTTTAAAAAGCAGGGAAATTTTTCTGCAGTGTGGCTTTCACATTTCCCCTATCCTCACTTTTCTACCAGTTCCACATACCTCTCAAAAAACCCCATGGATCTGTTGTAAGAGTGCAAAGTCCATCCAAATCTCGTGTTTAAGTTCACTATCACTACACTTTAAAAATCCTGATGACAAATAAAAAGGTCTTGATTTAACTTAGCAAAAGTGATATCTAGAAAATATTCAACATCAAGAGGTCTTACAAAAAAACTCAAGACTACTAAGGCATTCTAAGGCACAGTGTTTTGGAAGAAGTGCTTTCTCCCTTTGGTGTTGCTTTATACACATCACGTGTGTGAGTCCGAGTGATGCATGGAGCTGCAGATGTATGCCACGCCTTCTCCCAATTAGTGAATTGAATCTTCTTCTGCAGTTTCAGACATAAGCTCCCAGTGCTGCATGAAATTCAGTTAGACATTGCACCAGCTGCTGAAACTTGGGTCTTTCTTCAGGATCTAGGGCCCAACAGCAGGCCATCACAGCAAACCTGCAAGACAAAGACAAATAGAAGACATGAGCCAGGCGACCACAGTCTCAACCTCAAAGGTAGAAAGCGCATTTGCCACTAGAAAATCTGCTGGCTGGAGGGAGAAAAGGAACCCTGTATCTTCTGAATCACGATGTTGAACAATTCTTTCAGAAGACAGACAGCTAGAAAGATCAATAAATGTGCTGTGACTGGAAGTGCTGGTTTACTTTAGGATACCAGTCAGGGACAATCCAGGAGGAAACAATACACAGCTCACTGGAAATCACTGAACTATTGTAAATGCATAGTTCAAAGTGTTTCCATGGTAGGTTTACAGGAAGGGGATGTGCAAGAACACAGGAAACAGAAGGTAATGCCTGTGAACTTGCATTCTCCCATACCATTAGGATTATCAATAAACACCTCAAGCACTCCATTACACACAGTAATTCTCTGTTGTCTTACTGGGAGAACAGAGATTCCCTCTACCTACAAACCTAGCGGCTTCCTACATTGCAGTCCCATAAACACTAAGCTGAAAACCCTTGGCCCCTTTGCCTCCCTTCTCTCAACTCGCTGAGCAACCCCATTTCTCCCATGTGTCAGACTAAGGAAGAGTTGGGTCACGATTAAGTGAAACTCAACAGCAACAACAAGTATCAGCATTTTATTTTGGCCTGAGTCCCTTGACACGGGTTCCTGAAGCCACACAAATACTTACACAAGGGTTTGTCTAAAAGGCAGAATAAAGAGGCAGGGAAAGGCAAACTCATCTCTTTTACTGATAAGGCTGGCTGAACATGCTGCTTACAAAACATTTTATCCTGTCTCCACAAACAGGCACTTACAGTTCATCGGGGCAGTTGATTGGCTGAGCTATTCGATAGCCATCCTTTAAATAAGCAGCCATCTCAAAGGGGTCAATATCGACATACGGAGTCTGTCCTAAAGTCATTAGCTCCCACAACGTCACTCCGAAGGCCCACTAAAAAGAAAGAGCGTACAGCATTAATAGAACATGCTCAATTTTGAGAGCTCCTTCAGACATTCCACAAAATCAGTCATAAATAAGACTACAGAGTAAGAAAGCTTTACATAAATCCAAGCTCAACACGACGATACCATATCTCAAACAGGAACAATTAAGAATCACAGAACAGGTGTTAAGTTGAACTAAAATTCAAACCTTTCTGCACTA
>WEIS01060932.1:0-28736 GCA_013389965.1 Todus mexicanus | reverse complement strand
AGGATGGGAAGTACAAAAGAAGAAGATATATAAACTTTGGGGCAAAATTAATCTCTGAGTAAAATGAACCTAAGCCCTTTGAAGTAAATGGTGAGGCAATTGCTTAGATTAATCCTAATAACCTAAGTCCGAACTCATGGACAAACCCTTGCAGGGTTTCCAGTTCTTGAGCAAACATAGCCTGAGCAGCTGTTAGTTTGGAAAGCAAAATGAAACCTCAAGGGTTTGCCTTAAAACAATTTACATCCATCCTAGCAGTAAAATGTTCTGCTTTGAATATTAACAAAGGTTGGCCAGTCAGTCATTACTACAGCTCTGAGCGGTGTGAATAACTCTGCCTGTGCTCTGCTGGGCTTAGACTAAAGACTGAGAAGCCTCTTCTAAAAACTCTTATTGGGACCCTCATTGAAGCCTGAATTATGATGGCAGAGTTATGATGGCAAACATGGGCTCTTAGAATAAAAGATTCGAACAAAATTAAATTATGAAAATTTTCCTCTGACAGGAAAGACAGTGCAAGTGTTGCTTGAGGAGAAGTGCCACACAGCCATGTGCCCACTCCAGCATCAGGTGATGAGGAGATGCACCAGTCACACGACACTGAACTGATGGGAAGTGGCAGTATTCTTACTTCTTCCTTCTCCCTGCACACTCAGAAAATCCTATCCTGTTTACAGAGATGAAGAGAGGAATCACCAAGGAACCCGTCTACCAACTTAGGAAAATGACTGAGGCAAGCCACTTCCCATGAGGTTTCAGTGTAATGCATCCATCAAGGGCCGGACTTCGCTTTCATGCCCAGGTGCACGGCAGCTCTCCACCATTGCCAGTCCGCTCCCAGGTTTGCTTCTACCTATTTTGGTGTGATTCAGAACATGAGCAGTCTGTTTATGATGTAGTTTTATAATCCTAGCCTTCTTCTCCCTCCCGCTCCCCTCCCTCCACCTATAGTTTACCTCTCCTTATCAGAGAGGACTTTTCACAGCACCAACTAAAAGAGTAGCAAAGGGGCTTTCTGCACATGTAACCCAAAGGAAAACATGAGATGTTGTTTTCCACTTCAGCCAAGATGTCTTTTTAATACTATGCAAGCTGGGAGCATCTTCAATGCTTTGTTGTTTCTTAAGCAGAGGGGGAAGCACTAAAGGTTGAATTTGAACGCTGAAAACATTTCTTTGAACTGGTGAGATTTACCGATGTGCACATGGTTCCCAATACAGATGCACGCTTAAAAAGAAAAAAGAAAAAGAAAAGAAAAAAAAAAAGAAAGGAAAACACATCTATTCCCCCTCGGTTGCTGTCACCATTTGATTCCACCGCACTGCAGTTTTACCAGGGAAATTATTGGGGGAAAAGGGAGTTAGACAGCATTTCCCTGACAGCAGCTTGTCAACCTGTTCTTTGCATGTCAGGAAAAAGAGCTGCATCTCACATCTTTAAAGTGTCATTCTGCCACACCAGAAGGGGAAGACACACATCTGGCTTCCCCAGGGCCACATGCCCATCCCCTCTTCTCCGTCACCAGAGCTGCTGCCAGTGTATGTGGTAGACCCACAGCCTGCTTCCCCCCTCAAGCTGTTCAGCTGTCCAGCCCCAGGATGTCCGGTTTCTCCTTGGTCTGAGCCCAATTGAGAGCTCGCCCCCTATGTGCAGGGGTGCTGCACATCTTCAAGGGATGCAGAAACAGACAGGCATGCTTAGTGATATTATCACTTACAATGCAGTATCAGCTTTTGCCCTTCCAACTGGCTTGGCCCTGGCTGGCACTAAGAGAAAAATCAGAATAAGGTCCTCTGACATCCCACGTCCACCTGACAACATATCCCATTATATATAAAGGGAGAATAAGAAATGTATCTGATGAGAACAATGGCATGAGGTTCCCTTAATGCAACAAGAGGCACATGATCCCCGACAGACCTCTGGGATAACTCAGCATACCCCTTTTTATGATGGGTCTTAGAGAGGAGACTCCATCTATCTTATCTGAAGTGTACAGCATTCACTCAAGCTTGCAATGCTCCAAGCTGATGGCTCCAGAGAGCCTAAGCATTTCAAACCTGAAGCTGACATTATACAAAACCCTCATTGACTCCATCCCATGTTATCTGGACAAGGTCGTGGTTTCTCCAGCAGCCACCGATATTATCAGAGCACAACAAACCCCTCTGCTGCTCAGCTGCTGCCTCGCACATGCTTTGAGCCCAAAGAGCAAGACATCACAGATAGTTTTATTTCAGCAAGAAGTAGTTTCTGGGCTGTAAATAACCTTATTTTTCAAGCCTCTGCTTTTTAAAGATGAAATACCTTAAGCTAAGAGCTGGCATTTCTGGAAGCACAGGTTGAGCACCAGGAGAGGAAGGGATGCAGTTCACAGCTGTGATGAGGTTATCTCCCTCGATGTTTCCCTGGCAACCAAAAAGCTCAAGGTCTGGGTGACAGTTGCAAAGTGTAATAGTTTTTGAAAGCCAAAATATACATATTTTGTCAGTTAGTGCTGTGCTTCCCTTGAGATAGGCCACAGGATCAAAAAGAAACTCCACTGAGAGCTGATTAGCCTCTATGTAAATAGGCCAGACAAGGAACTTACCAACATACCCCAGCACTTGGGGGTTAGGACTATATTTCCATCCTGCTTTTGCACCTAGACAGCCACCATTTATTAAGGACCTCAAGATTCTATTTAAAAAGTATAAATAAGATAAACAAAACACACCCAGGACATACTCAGGAACTACCATACAAACACCAGGCTAGAAAGCCAGAAAGCTTGCAGGATGTGGTGGGGGAGATGGGAGGAAGACTTGCCTGCAGCAATGGAGTGAGTGAGCAGCACTTCCTTGATGAATGTGTCCATCTCCACCCATCCTATAAGCCAGTCTAACCAGCTACTTCTATACGTTCACCAAAAGAGTTTGATCCCCGTTCCAAATGCTTCTGTACAACTGTATCAAAACAAATTCAAGACAGGCACCAAGGCATATATAAACATACCCTTTGCATTGCCCTTCTCTGCCTTATGTTGTGACTAGCTACAGCCGTCACGGAAGGACACAATACCAATGAAGTTGTGATCCCATCCTTTTCCAATTCTTGCTGCAAGGGTTGCACTAAAGAACAGGTAAGAAATAGCCCTTTTTTTTTTCTTTTCTTTTTTTCTTCCTACCTCTAGCCTTTCTACTGGGAAAGTTTGCAAGGTAGCAGCTCTAAGTGGTTTCTGGCTCCTTTGTATGGGCATTCAGTGCAATCATGCATTGGGCCCTCCTCATCAAGGCTAGGTCAGCTTTTTTTCACAGGATCATTTATCTCTGTTTTTGTGCCCCATATTCCACTGGAGCTGCTGTCCTTTGAAAATTATTTTGAAATATTAAGTTTCCCATCTATTTCTGAACAGTGGCAGGCATGTGAAGAATCACCCTCCAGGTGATGCTGCCCACAGCTTAATAACAGGGTTAAGCAAGTCTTCTCAGATGAGGTACTGAGGTGTGAGTTGTAGCTTTTGAGACAAGAAAAGTTTGTGAAAACAAACTTCTGATGGTGGTTACATCAAGGGCAAGAAACTCAAAGGTCTCCTGCAGCGTGGGCAGAAGTTGACTGCTGCAACCTAAACATCTGAGTGTGTGTTTCTTTCCCCTCCCTCTTTCTTGGCTCCTTTTTCTTCTGGATGATCTGTAAATAGGAGCTCCCAAACACCTAATGACCTGATGAGGTGTTGTTCTGCTCCACAAACATTTGTTTCTGGGAGGATAAACAGGCATACATCTGGCTCCATATAAGCTGTATCTTCAAGCCTGCTGTCTGTAGTTGTGCTGCATGAAGGCTCAGGTTGGGTGATGCTGAGGACATGCAGGTAAAGGATGCAGCATTCTCCCATCTCCTTGGCTTTGCTAGGCTGCTGAACAGTAAAGTGTAGACCACATTTGTCCTCAGTAATGTGTTTGGGTCAAATTGCAGTATTATGGGCATAACACCAGGGCTGTGCTGCACTTGATACTTGTGACAGGCAAAAGAAAAGCAGGTGGTGTTGGCTTCCTCCTCAGGCACATGGTTTAGGTGCCAGCCATTCAGTCTGGACAGGACAAGAAGTGCCTCAGGAGAAGAGCTCTGTCCAGGTGCAGATGAACTGCTGTATGGTCCCTTTAAGACAGTTTTGCTGCTGTGGAAATATTTATAGGAGGCTCATCACCATGGTATCTGAGCACTACTGTCTAATGGGGCGTATGAAACATGCCTGGTTGTATTTGTTATTAATTTCTTTAAGTGTGGAATTTTTGACATTTTGTTTTTGTTCTCCGCTTCAATTTGGACATTCCGCTTGTGTGTATAGCACCTTTCATAGTGGTGTCCCTTGAAGGCACCGTGGAAGAGATGAGCATGGGGAGCAAGGATAATTAAAGGAATCCTGTCAGCCAGTTCCATCCCCAAGGTTTAGAGGTGGTTTCAAAAAGGAAAAAAGGAAGGGAGGTAGGGATGTTATTAAAGCCATCAGGAATTAAAATGCTTTCATCATTTGAAAATAAGAACTCAGTGAGATGGGTAGCTCACTGTTTCTCTCCACTCCTGGGATGAAAGGAGGAAAGTGACACTGGGCAGATGGTGACCGATTGGACAAAACAGAGTGAGGAGAGGGGAATCAGCAGTGGCACCAACCAGGACAAGAAATGTTTTCAAAGTGTATGACTTGAACATGCTAGGACTTTTTTTTCTTTTTTTCATTTTAACTAAAATAAATAAATAAATAAAATATATTGGCAGCAGTCCTAGAGTAACAAACCCTCATGAAAAAACAGAGTCAAAACTATGACTTCTCTTTGAATAGACAATTTTGCTGGTGCAACTGCACAGAGCTGAATACTTCTGTTAGCCCCTCGGCCAGATCTGGCTAGCTGGCAGCTCCCTTTTGCCAAGGAAGCCTTTTGTGAAGACAAAAAAAGCACATCGCGAAAAGGCAGTGGTGTAGAGCAAATCCTTGCTGCAAGATTACAGTCACAGGGAAGTATTTTATGATTTTAGCGTTTCCACAACAGGATTGCTGGAAAAGAAGGCTCTTGATAAGCATCTGTGCTCTGTACTGTTTTGTGTGACAGCTGTTTTCTGTCCCACTAAGCACCTGGATGAAAACATCCCATCTATGTCCACGATTCTGGCCTTTCGAGCTCTTCCCAAACACATCCACCTTGCCTCTTCCAGCGTTTACCATGCCCCTGATTCACCAACACTACATGCGTTTCTGGATGTAGCATGACTGCCACTAGAGAAAAAAGTGCTCCTGACAAGAAAAAATGAAGTCAGAAATCCAGGGGATTGCCCCATGATTTTGACATATTCTATCTGCGCTAGTATGTAGTAGGCAACAAAGGGGCAAATGCTTGCTACCCTAAGCTTGCTTGAAAGGTCCAGACTTTGGAGGCTCCAGGGCTAGAGCACAAACCCCACACTTGTTCCTGGTGTATGATGTAGGGACAACTCACCCTCTTCCCAGAGTGCCTGCCCTCTTCCTGGCCCAGACTCAGCAGATCTCACAAGTCTCCATGGTCAGCAGGACAGGTCCACTAGTGCAACCCACATTTTGTACCCCAGAAAACCTCACTCCCTTTGGGCATGTCACTCCTGGTGAGAAAACAACGGGGCCAAACACCCTGCAGTTTGGAGAGGGGATAGCATGTGTGAGCATGCCAGCCTGCAGCAGAGGGCAGCTTATTCCACTCATCGCTTCTTCTCCATCCTTGAACTGCCTAAAACTCATCTCTGGTTGTTTCTTCCCTTGCCTGCGAGTGGAAGCCTGGCCCTGGCTTTCCTATACCTTCCACGTGCTACCAACATCATGAATCTGTCAGACCCTGGGGAAATGGGAAGTGATTCAACTGCACCCATGGGAGATGGCCAGGTTAGACCTACAGATTTGTCTTTGCTCAGAGCCATCTTCCAAGCTTTCCGTAATGGAATCTTTAACACTGTCTCTGAAAGGTGCAGGAAAGTCAGTCCAGATCCTGGTACAGGCTTCTTTCACTGGGCCGCGTGAATGTCTATGTAACCTTTTAGCTTTTAACAAGAGAAATCAGATCCTGAAATAGACTGGATAAATGGAGTCAGTCATTTTGCAGCCCTATTTAAGCCATAGGACTCCTTGCACAAATCCATACAGCGAGATTAGGTTGCCTACAGAGTCAAAAACTGCCTTTCAAAAAGTGAAGATAAGGTCCAGCTAAAAGACTGAAAAAACGAGCTGGAAAGGCTGCAGTAGCACACCTGCAGCACTGGCGCTTTTGGAAGAAGCCAGCGTGAACACAAGGGTCACTTTGCCCTGGAACAACTGTGTCCTGGGCTCCACTTTTTGTAATCACCTCCTGTTTACAAACACAGACCTGAAGCATGCTCTCAGCTCATCATTGCCCACTTGGAGGACTTGCTAGCCAGAAGGACCCCTTGGGTAGCTCCAGGACAGCCAAGTGACAGGGAAGTGGCAGAGCACCCACGAAAGCAGCTATGACTGAGGACCAGTGAGAGCATTTAAGGTGGGAAACTGGTAGATGAACCTGGATTACCCCATCTTTTCCCGGCTCTTCAGCGCACCTGATATGCAGTGAAGCAGCTAAATGAGAGGAGACAGCTCTGACCTGGAGCAGCCGAGAAGCACGTGAGTGTGTGAGAGTCTGTCAGGTTGCTGCTGCCTGTGCTGTGGGCAGTGACCACACCGTGGAGTGCTGGTGCCAAGATGTCTGATGTCAGGGGAGCCAGTGACTACCACCTTACCACCACCCTTGCAAGGGTAGCCGCTAAGGGGCTTGCCCCAGCTCCAGCATTGTCCCAACAGCTAACACTTAGAGCTTCAGGGGAGAAAAAGAGACTGATGACACTCTCAGTCTGAGCAAAGGCACTGCATGATTTCCGTGCTCCTTGGTCCAGGGATTATCTCCTACTTTTTTGGCCCTGGCAGGAGTTGTCATTATTACTCTCTGGTCTGACCCTCCACTAGATCCTTCTTGTATGGTTCCCTTGCTCTTATCATTACAATCCTTGGCTGCTGGTCTTCAGAAGCTATGGTTTGAAATTGGGAGCTTTGCAAGGCTTAAAATAGTTTTAACTCTTCCCAAGAGGAGTCGCATTTTAAGTTGTTTGCATGACAGTGCTAACAATACCCAGACTGCCCTGCATGGCACTTACCCTTTCCTGTTCTCTCTTAGCTTGGCTCCCCCAATATCTTGGGATGGGTACAAGAAGGCTTCTTCTCCACTCTCCCTGTCCTTTTTATTCAGTTTCATCTTCAGACTTGCAGTCCTCTTTTCCCTCATCTCCTCACTCTCCCACCTTGTCTGGACCCTAGCTCCTTGCCAGGGGCCAGCTTGTCCCGCCCCTTGCAGCAGCCATTCCCCCAGGAGGAGCAGGGTCAATATTGAGGCAGGTCCAGAGTGGCAGAGGGATCCTGCCAGCCCCATGGATGGCACCAGGCAAACCCATCATCCCCTAAGAGAAAGCCTGCTGCATTTCCTCCCGGCTCCCTGCCAAGCCCCATGTCCCTGCCCCCTCAGGCTCAGGTGCTGTGGAGGCAGGCAGTGGTGGTGGCACAGGGGTCTGGGGTCGTGCTCTTGATCCAATCAAATTCATATTTTGTTTCTGTAACATAATCCTTTAAGGAGCTCATAACCTGGGACGGGTTACATTCCTTAGGCAGATAGTTTTTTCCACTTGTGGGAGGGGGGAAAATTAAAATGCCATCTTGCAGCAACTATTCTAATTTAGCAGGTCACTGATAAACCATTTTCTGTTCTGTTTAGTTGTTTCCCAAACATCTTGAAGTGGTGTTGTTTCAAGATGAATTTCTGTTTTGAAAGAGAAAGAGAGACATCCAAAGAATGCAAACAAAATGTTATTTTAAACCTCATCTATCCACTTTTCTTCAGCCTCAGATTTTAATTTGGTTACCAAACAGGAAAAAAAATAAAAATCATACTTTCACAGAGCCTTATTCTGTGAAAGGTAAGACAGTAACAGGGGCAAGATGATTCTGTGCAACTCACATCCTCATCTTAGTGCAATTCTTTCTTAAAAGCACCCAAGACAGATTAAACATATGAACACTCACAGCACCTCAAACTGAGAATGCGATTAGTAACTGATTTGTGTCTTCTGGTAGCAAGGCAAAGGCAACTCAAGCAGCAAATAAAAGCAGATTCTGTTTCCTAGCTTTGTTACCTGCTCGTCTGCAAACACACTAGCGAGATCTAATAGCAGGGGATTTAAACAACCTCGTGTTCATTAAAATAATTATTTTCTTACTATTTCTTACACATAATTTCACAATCCTCTTAGTCCTGCCACATGGAGAGGGTATGCTGCTGACTCCACTGCTCTGTTGTATTGGAATGACATTTTGTTTGGCTCTGGTTCCCATCCTCCTATCTTCTTTGGAGACGTCCTCTCATGGAGATGTGTGCCTCAAATGACTTCCATTGCCTAGGTATGGGCTTCTTTGCCTACTCCTCCCAAGGTCTGGGGTAACATCTAGCCTACAGTCTCCATGAGAAAAAAAAGAATAAGGTACTACAGTGAGTACACGCTAACTTGACAATGTTTTGTATCGTTGAACATACAAAAATGTTTTCAATATCCTTTTTAAAACCCTTCCTAAAGCACCAAGTACACTGCATAGATTTTGCCTGCATAAGCATACCCACTTGGATAGGAGAGACTTAGTTACAGCAGGACAATTGCTGTGTGGATGTGATTTGAATTCTTTTGCTGCCAATCATCACAGGCAAAACAACAGGAATAGCATTTGCGTATCAACATCAGGGACGTCGCAGCAGAATGCATAATTCAGTTGGTTAGGTATGCGATATTTCTCTCCTGACACTGCTAATTCTCGCCAGCAAGTCTCACCCTCTTGCCCTACAATTTGCTTTTAGCCGCCGCTTCCATCACACAGTCCATGAGGATGCAAAGAACATATTAAAGAGCCGACAGTTAAATCTGATCCCACAGAAGCAGGCGTGCCGTGCAATTCCCTCCCACCCCAAACGTGTATTTCATAACAGGGAATGGTATTTGTTAGGATTTTTATATCTACCTCTCCACATTAGGTTCCTTTGAAGCTGCTCAGCTTTTTTAGTGAGGTTTCAAATCCCAGTGTGCTGGCAGGAGTACGTGCTCAGTCAATTCAGTAGTCCCCCTTTCAAAAGCACTTGGTTGTTTAACAGGGAAGCATGGCCCTGGGAGCCCACCCTGGTGTGAACTCACCTGGCAGGAGCATTTATGTCTCCTCTGTTGTATTTGCCTAGCTCCAAAGATGAGCTATCAACAGCAATTCCTTTGCTGGGGAAGGAGAGAGAGGAGGAAAGAAGGAGGAGGAGGAGGGAAATCGATACAGGTATCATTTGTCAAAACATTAGGCCAACTGATGCCTTCTGAAGCATTTGGGAATGCAGGCAGGCATCATTTCGCAGAACCTGATGATTTCAAATTGAGCAAGACACAACTGTGAAACAAGGCAAACAAGGAACTTCCACCAAACAAAAGGATACAAAAACCCCACCAAAAAAAAAAGAGACCCACTTGTGACTAGAGGAGTGCACAGTCCTTCCTGACTGGGTGACATTCCTTCACAGCAAACTCACCGGCACCCAGAGCACCCACGAAACCCTTGAGATTTTTGCCTGACAAGGCTCAGGGACTAAGCTCCACCAAAACCCCAAAATGCAAAGATGACAGGTGTAGGATGCCCCCATTACTTCTGTAATGAAATGCCACCAGGAAAACCCGCCTTGCCCTCTGCTCCATACCAGTCAGTGCTCAGGGACATTAGGGTATTTTACCCCTATATCATACCATGCTTGCAGAAGATGTAGGGAGCTAGATGATGTGCCCAAGACCACATGCCCTCAGGTGCCCATGGCCACTACTTAGTCCCTCAGTTATCACTCGCTCCTGATGCTGCAAGTTCACCCTGAAGAGTCCATGGCTGCTACAACACACTTCATGCAAGACCAAGTGCCTGTCACCGGCTGTGCTAGATTTGTCCCCAAGACCTGAGAAGGACAAGCTGTCCTCTCCCTGTCTTGTGCAGCTTGGCTCTGCCCCTCTGATTTAGGGGAGCCAGCGCATGCTCTGCTGCCCTCAGTCACCATGTAGCATACTGTGGCTGACATGAGCAATAAGGGACTGGCCTGAAAGCTAGTGCATTATAAATGATTTATTGGTCTAATAAAGAGCCTCAAATTATCCGCCGCCTCCTTCCTTTCCCCCTTCGCCCTAAGGACCGATACCACTACTGTACAAACATTTTCTACCTCACATTATGTAATGTCACAGGGAAGAAAAACAAGTATACAGCCCCGTGGAGAGCCACCGGGCTGACAGCCTCCCCGTCCCCACCAGCAGGCTGGCAGCAGCAGCCTCCAATGCTGCAGCACAGACATCATTGCCACGCAGCTGGGGCAGAAACAGGTCGCTCCATGCTTGGTCACGGGAACCATTTTGCTGCTCTTCTCTTCCCATCTGTAGTGCCTCTTGTGTCCAGCATTCCAGATAAAATATTACTGACCTGCCCTCTCCCCGCAGCCTCACCATTCCCTTCAGGCTGCTGTCAGCCAGGGGTATCCCCCCCTGCGCAGCTGTGCAGCCCCCACCTCTCACCCCACGCAGGGAGGGGACTCTTGCAGTTGAGGACTTGTATCCCCAGAGCCAACAAGAGCCAGCTGTGCTGTGAAGGAGGCTAGGCTGGTGATTGGAACACCTCAATTATTTTAGGAATGGAGGATTTTGCCCCCAGTGTGGCAGCCCTGGTAGCTCAGCTAGCCTCCTACTTGCTACCCTCTAATCCATACACTACTCCGTCACCATCCTTTTTGCAGTAGTCGATAGAAATCTTTGGCTGATAAAGTCTGGGAGCTTGTTATCTTCTATAACAGATGTAGCTTTTTTGTTCAGCTCCTCAGGGACCTTTCCTCCTCCCCACTTAGCCTAACCTCCTGCGTGCTCTTGTGCAGATCACTCTGGGCAGAGCCTTTTCTCTGGATGCGCAGCTATACAACCCACCCTACGTGCTGAGAGACCACAAGGTTTCTTTCCTGCCCCAGGGAAGGAGCCCGCCCCGTGGTTCAAGCCCACAAATCCTGCCTCTCCTTCCAGCTCACTTGAACAAGTCACAACTTCTCACCATACACAAAGCGGGAGTAATAAATTAACCTACTTTAAATGTCTTGCAGGCCTTAACAAGTAACCGTCGCTAAAGGGCTCATGGAGCCGCGGAAAGTGGCACTGTAAAGCAGCAGAATATTATCATCGTCCTCATCATCTGCTATTACTCTGAAGATTGTGAGGTCAGATGAGGTGAACTGAAGACAACATGGTCTTAAATATTCAACATCAAATTATTTGAAGTGTGGCAAAGGAAAAAGAAAAAAAAAAAAAAGAGGAAGTATAAAGAAAAGCTACAGCTAAGTTGTCCTTCCAGGCATTTTAGCTTCAGCATGTGACAGGAGACCCATGACTGCAAGGCTGCCCACACCTCTCTGCATTCAGCAGGGAGTACAGGAGCTGTCTCAGGCAAGGTGGGCATCTCAAGGTCCCTCACAGCTCCAAGGATCCCCACTACGGCTGACAGCTTCCCAGACACAAACGTGTACCTAAGCCCATGAGGTCTCCTCAAGTCACACTGGGCCAGTGGGACCCAAAAATGCTGTTCATCAAAGAGAAAAAAAATAAAAATAAAAATGACTGGAGGGTGATGCAGAGACCTGGGAACTGAGGGACACCTATCTGGGGCCTGAACAGCTTGGCCAGGGTAAATAAAAGAAGAAAAATTCTAGGAATGATGTTATAAAAGGTGTATTTTGAGTACTTACATTCCTCACAAGGCTGACCTAATTATAAGCAGAGGAACTTTAGCCCCTGGGAAAAATTAAACAAAACTGTTAGGAAACAGGGACCATATGGAAAGAAGTGACCCTAGGTCTCTGCTGCACGCACCCTGTGGGTGCCCAGGCAGTCTATGCACAACCACACCGAACTTTCCCGACAGCTGATAGTCTTGTCTTACCTTTATCCTAAAGGCACATGGTTACACCTCAGCCTGTGGTTGAGCCAAACAGGGCAAGTGGTGCTACCCTCAGGGAGAAAACACAGTCAAAGAGGAGACTTAAAAGCCTTCAGCCTGTTGCCTTTAATAGACCCAGTCCTCTCCATCTTGATTACCACACTTGGTGCAAGGGTGTGCACAGGGTGGAGAACCCTCTTTCTAGATGTCTTGGTAACAGCAGGTCTCTATATATAGCTTGTGTCTTCATGTGTTTTCTCCATTGGAATAGAAAGATGGCAGAGATATATTTCACCAATCACATTACATTGTGGTTTTTGGTGGTAATGATGGGCAGATCCCAGGACTGAAATCCCCAGCCTCGGAGCAAGAGAGGACCACAAAAGAGGCGAGGGCTGAGCAGCTGGGGATGAGTCAGAGCAGCACCCCAGGCAAACGCTCTTCCCACTGGTAATGGGTGTCAGCTGAATCTCAGCAGTGGCATCTCAGCTCACACCTCTCCTTGTCTTCCTAACCGCTCAGCCTTAACCTGCTGCCACGCCACACCACCTCAGCGCCTTGGCCCTGCCACGTGCTTGCTCGAGCCCACATGTGTGATATCTCCTTTGCCAGTTATTTAAATTAATTTCACACCTCATCCCAGTTTCAGACTTAAAGGGTCTCATTTAAATGTGCACAATGAAATACAGCAGAAGCCCACCCCAGCAAGGGCTGCTAGGATGTTTTTGGGTGGTTGTGAAAGAAGATGCAGTTTGATTTTCTAGTTCTCTCCCTACCTACTTCTCAAAGCACTTGATTCTTTTCCAGAGTGGAAGGACGCTTACATCCACGCAGTTTTCAAAAACCTCTCCCCCGGGTATCTGAGATAAGAGGGAAGCTACACCTCCTCTGCACCCACATCCCATCTCTTTCACCAGAGAAATGCCAACTCCTACCTCCATCAGCTCATGTGTCATATTTTCAGACAGCTGGTGCTTTCTGCCTTGTTGTCCCTCACACTGTAGAAGACTTCCCATAAACATCTGAAAAAAGTCTCCTTTTTCTCCTCTAAGTCCCTACCACAGCACACCTCAAGACTGAAAAATACTTCACAAGCACCAGGCTGCTGCTGTGCTGAGACTACTGCGTATCATGCTGACCAGTACAGTACCCTTGCCTTCTTGTGCTTCTTCCTCCTGTGCCTAAAGTCCTCTCTTCTCTCTCCCATAAACTATGTAGGCACTCTGTGGCAGGAAACATCTTCTCAGGTTTTGATTTTATAGTACCTTACAGAAATAATCCAGTTCCATGTTCTGAAGTACAAATGGGCTCTAAGGCACAGGACAAATGCATGGAGGCTGGACTCATGTGTACCTATTCCAGCAGAGGGTCTAGAAACACCCATTTGCTCAGGAAGCCTTTGAACTTGTTATTGCCTGAAGATGGGAAGGTTTAGCTGAGGACACATCAGCCTGGTTTTGCCCTCTCCATATGCTCCTTCCCTAAGCATTTCATATTAGTCCCTGACAGCACAACACAGCTAGTGTAGGATGCTGGTTTAGTGGGTCCCAGTATACCCATTTGCATGTTATTTAAGTAGGGCTGTAACAAACGGCAAGCAAGGAGGAGAAGCCTGATTATGAATAATTGCCTCCACCTGCCTGTACCCTTCTGTGGTTTGCTGCTGCTGCTCCTACTGAATAGATGGAAGGTGGCTGAACTTGCCTAAAGCTAGAATAGTAGATTGCAGTGGCCAAAGGGCAAAATTTTAGGATGCTAATTTCTCTTAATCTAGCCCTTTCTCTTGAGGAGAGAGACTCCTATGGGAGGCACTCAGGCTCGAGAGCTTCATTTCTTATTCCTTTATGCTTGACAGCCAAGCAACAGAGATAAGTAGAATATAACAATAGTACCAAACAAAACCACTTACCTCCCTATACTCGTCAGCTCAGTATAAGGTCTGAAGAGCACAAGATCAGGATCAGGGACTCTAGAGAAGAAAAGCACTATGGGGTATTCCCACTGACAGTCGTAAACTCCTGGAAATTACCTGGGAGGTGGCTCTTCGACATGTGACACTAGCACTGCCTCCTAATCTCAAAAAGATGTTGCGTTAATCTTCCTTCTGCAAATGAAACCAGCCCAACGAGAGAGCCCACGGTGCGGAAGGGTTGGTTGGCCAAAGCCCAAGGAGGTCCCAAGTGAGTGGTGTGGGTCACAGCACCCACAGTTCCTATGTCAGGCTGCCTGCTGACTCCAGCTTTCATATTAGCAGCAGGGAGGCCCCCTCTGCTCTCTCTCACTCCCCCTTCAGCCACCGCTGACAGCCCTTGCTGTGTTTCAGCAGCCCCTTCGCATCCCTGTCAAAGAGCCGGCTGTCAAAAAAAGGGGATCAGAATATTTTAATCTGAAGTAATTACAGATGATATCAGCATGCACTACTGCTCTTTGAACAGGCGCTTCACCACAGGCAGCTTAATTGCACCACGTGCCTCTGCCTATGTGCAGGTACCAGGAGGCATGATACCCTCATGCTTTTCACGATGGTGACACTGAGGTATCCATCCATCCATTGTCCCCAGTGCTGGGCTGAGTCACGACCTCACACCAGCAGAACAGCCCTCTGGTGCCAGCGCGGCGAGCCCAGCACCCAAAGGCGCTCTGGCCCCAGCTGCTGGCAGATTTACTGCCCGCAGGACACAGCTCCGCTGGCTAATTGGTCACCTCCCTGACAGCTCCAGTCTTAATGCTCATGCTCCTTTACATAACCCAGGTGATATGAAACCGGCAATGGCTGGTTTGGGATTGCTAGAGAGCTGGCGCAAGTGCTGGTAGCGTTTTATTATTACTGTTATTTATCATTATTTGCATTACAATAGTGCCCTGGGGCCTCTGTTAGGATTAGGACAAAGTTGTCCTGGGTGTGTGGAATATTTAGCTGGAGACTCACAGCTGGGAACAAGGTGTGTGCTTAAACTCCCTTGGAAAAGCACTCCTGTGAATACAAAAGAGTCTAGCCTGATGGGTTTTATTCTTTCCTACCGCCTCAACATTTCCACTTCTGCACATGGCACGTCCTGAGGCCCATCAGCCTTAGAAAAGGCTTAGAGGCCATGCATCAGTGCTTTTATTTCTGATTAACAGAGGATCCTGGTCATTCCCTCACCATTCTCAAGATTAAAACGTAGCCCAGAAACCAAGGAGACACATCAAAAAGTCTGCCAGGACCCCCAAATCCAAGGAAAAGCTGAGCTTCAGTTTGAGTCAGCAGCACCTTTCTGCCCCAGCATGGCATAAGGAAGATGGTGGGCACAGCTGATGAGGAACAGCTCTTCCCTTGCAGGTCCACCCATGAGCTCCTGGCCAAACTGTTTGCCTTTCAGCGTGAGCATGGGAAAGGAGAATAGCATGGAGAGAGTGCGATCTGCCTTGGCTGCTGCCCATCTCCCGAGCCTCTGTATGGGTTGTATGGACAAAACTGAAGCCAGAAGAGCTCAGCAGTTGTTCTCATTTCCACAAAGCAAACACCCCAAAGACCTAGGAGCTCCTAAAGCATAATGTGGCAGATACCTAACGGCACATAGCAGTGCCAGGCAACAGCTTAAGAAAGGTAGCAATGATTGCCCTGTTACGTTATGACCACTTCTTGCTATTTATTCAGCCCCATTAGCATTTGACAGAGCAAATGGAAACCGGTCACTGTCCCAAGGAATTCAATCTCTTTCAGTTGTCAGGCCATAAAAATTCAAGGAGTGGGATGTGGGGATACAAGCTGAAATTGCAGCTGAGAGAGCGAAATCTGGTGTAACGTAAATGTCAGTACACACATTAAATCTGACTAGGACATAAGGCTGAACACCACTGTGCTTCGGACATTGACAAGAACATCTCTGGTGACCAGGCCTCATCTCTGTCATTGTTTCTCCAGGTGTAAACCATTACAACCTTTGTTTAGACAGCAGCACTGACACTCCTCACAGTGGACAGGATTTCAGCTGATCCTGATGAATCCTTGTGACCTATTACAAAATCTGCCCAAAGTATACCTGTGGGAGGTAAGGGGCTGAACCTGGCAAAGACTTTCCAGGTTGCAGTCAGACCAGTACTTGCAATGTGAACATGCTGCAGCTGCTCCTGAGCAGACTGAAGTGGTCAGGATCTAACTAGTGGGGTTGGATATCTTCCTTCCCTCTACACCAAAGCTGTCCCATACCATACACTGTCCCCTGGCTCTGAGTGCAGGTAACTTCTTCCATGATCAGCTGCTATGGGCAGTGCTCTCAGACTCTTTGCTTTTTCCTCTTCTACCTGTAGGTCTCCTCCCTAGCAAGTGAACACAGCTCTTCTTGCACAAGAGAAGGTCCACCCAGATACCCCATGCTGCACTCCCACATACATGGTACCAAGCGTGATGTGACTGTGTGCCTCTAGATGAAAGACCATTTAAAATGCTGAATGCTGAAGGGTAGTCAAGTAAAAAGCTTCCCCACTAGGCCCACTCTGCAGTAAAAGTTTTAGCAATGGGACTTCCTAGATAACATTGGTGGAAGAGGGCAACTTGCTGGTGTATGTGGAGAGACAGGTTTCCACTGCTTGATCTGCTGGCAAACCTCAGCGGGGACCGTGCCTCCAGCATTCAACAAGCCTGGCTCAGCATGGAGTAAGTGAATCTTGCTGTATTTAAAAAGATGGTCTCAAGGGTTCCGTTTTAATCTCATCTCTGTTTGCAGTTCCCCCTTCAGAGCCTATGAGCAACCATTCTCTTCCCTTCAAGTGCTACACTGTTTCTCTTCATCCCTCCCTGCCCCCTCCTTCCCTCTCCTATCCCCAGCCCCATGTTTCTCTAATGGAGCTTGAAATTATAATACAGTGATTCAGCTTCCTTTTGTGTCTGCCAAGAGTCAGTGGCGCAAGCCTGGAAATAAGGCTTGCTGGTTTTCTCAGCCTGCTCTGCAGCAACCTCTTTGCTTGTACAGTGAGGTTGAGGACCTTCTTTCTGTCACAGATGTCAAGGAGACAAGCTTCCCCAGGAGCTCCTGGGGTTGACCATGGCCCACTGTGCAGTCATGGGACACAACACACCAGATCCAGAGCATGTTATTCCTCACTGGGAATATGTGTGTGGATTTTTTGGGAGGTGTTTGAGCTGAAGGGCCTGAGATGTGCTGAGGAATGTGCCAGAGGGAGTCCCAGTGCTCTCTCCCCTTTCCAAAGCCTCATGCACTGCCTGTGTCAGGACTGGGACTCACCCAAAGCAGATGCCTAGACCTGGCTTCTGAAAGCAATCAGAGCCCCATCAGGGATTGACTTGTAATTCAAAGATTTGCCTCCTGAAAACGTAGCCTCTGTAGGTTACGCAGAGGTTACAACCTACATTTCCTTCTTTGTAGTACAATGGCAGAGCTGCAGAGTCATAAGTAAATGTCTTTCTTGTCTCCCTGATGCCCTCTGACACCACTCACTCTCTGCTCTGGTCCTCATGGTCTTGCAACCCCATGTTTCCTCTCACTTCCACTCCCTGCCACATGGACCTCACACTCTTATCCCCAACTTGCCTCAATCCCCAATTAACCACTTTTCCTCTCCCACCATCATGGCACAATCTTTCTGCAACCAGCCCAGTCTTGGTTTCTTTGGGTTTTTGTTTGTTTGGTTGGTTGGGGGTTTTTTTTTGCTTTTTTTCTTTCTTGCTTACTTGCTTGCTTCTTCCTTGCAATGTTCCTCTCTCTCAATGGACAATTTCTTGTGCCACCAACTCTTTGCTCCCTTTTACTTGCCAGTCTCCAGGTGTTCCAGCTTTGGAGTCACAGTGTTGACACTCTCCTGAAAGGAAGAGCATGCAGTCCAGCTCCTACGAGTAATTCCTGCATGTCTTCATCCTTTCTAGATGAGCATGCCTTTATTTTCTAACCTTCTTTCCCACCTGCTTCTCTGTTCAGAGCTTTTTCTTGCCTTTCCACTCAGTGGCCATACTTCCTTACTGCACTTTTGTTTATAACCCATGGTCCAAAAGCCCACAACATCTCCTTCCTTCATGCTTCACTCCATTTACTTGANGTAGTTCAGCAGGCCATCAGTGCGGCTGGGACCACACAGGGAGTAATGAGCGTGTCTGTGGGTACCGTGCTGCTACCCACAGCAGAGACCACTGCGGTGTGCGAATGTGAGCATGTGCTTAGAGGAGCCTGGACGTGTCTTTTGGCCTTTCAAGTTAATTGATTTAGGAAGTAGTTAGGCTTTTCCTCCATTAGTGAGGCAAGCGTTCCTCCCTAGAGCTTACCCAGGGACACTTTCCAGTAACTGTTCAGATAACAATAAATGATGCATGAGTTAAAGATATTACATCAGTAAGGAGAGGTTATATAATTAACAGGAATTATATGAAGGGAAGGGAAAATGAAATCCCTAATTCAATTCATAGAAGTTAAATCCTCTGTATAAAAGGTAGAAAGCTGGACCCTTTTGAAGAACCAACCATTTTTAAGAAGCATCAGTAATCCATCTCATCTATCATGTCTTAAAAATCCTTTGTAATGGTAGCTGAGCCAAGGCAAGACTTTGATATTGACAATGTGCAGGAATGTAAGCAGTATCACTTTGGATAGATTCAGAGCCTCATAGCATCCCTTAATGTCTCCTATGTGCCAGAAGCTATTGGAGCTCTCTCAGATAGGTGCATCTGTCAGCAAAGGCAGAGGGATCGAGAGCTGGTTGTGTACATATTGCTGTGTGACCTGCTCTAGGTGATCCTGCCTTCACAGGGGGGTTTGACTAGATGATCTCCAGAGGTCCCTTCCAACCCCTATCATTCTGTGATTTACTAGTCTCTCCAGCGCTGTAATCATAATGCTCAGCAGTCCAGACCCCTCACTTCACATTATTTTAATTGCAAGTAGAGTTTTTTTAACAGAGAGTGTCAAATGGCTGCTGGACAGTAAGGTTATATTTGCATGAGGCAGGTGGTCTGCTTTGGCTTACTTGTTAAAATGCATAAGTTGTTTCTCATGGAAGTGTTAACTTCAGCAATTTTGGTGTAATCCAAGAATGGAGTGACAGTGGGGAGAACAGGGAGTCCCTGTCCTTCAGAAAACCTGCAGGGGCAGAGACTGAAGAGTCTGTTCAGCCTCTGAGTGATGCTTCTTTCTCATGCAAGCTCAGCTAGCCCACAAAACAGAAGGAACCCCCCTGCCACTTATTTCTTACTCCACTTCTTTGCAGCTGCTAAGAAGACAGCCCTGCTCCTGCAAACTGAGGACATCTGCCAGAGCAATGTCAAGAAGGAATTAATTATGGTGACAATAATTCTCACCACCATATGGTGGTCAGACCTGCTCAGAAAGGAAGAACATCACTGTTTTCTCACCTTTCTTTCACCCCAGGAGATGATTCGTTTCTGGATAGTTCATGACAGGGTGACAGTAAGTGTAGAGCCTGTCCTTGCACACAGCCCTTCCTCTTCATCCCTTAACATTAGGCTGCTGCTTTCTCCCCCACTGGGTGCTAAGATTTCTCAACACGTCGCTCAGAAGGAGAGTAAGATCACAGGTAGATCACTGGCTCAATCCCTCTTGCAGTCCCTGCCTAGGAGGACTTTGCATTGCCATTGCACTTGTTGCCTTGCTCTTCCTCTCTCCTCCACTGTTGTATCAACACTTTCTCCTGCTATCCTCTCCCAGAAGGAAGTGGGAGAGTCTGGATGACTTGAAACTCATATTCTCCTCAGCTAGCCTGCAAGAAATCTTCACTGTGGCCAGGGATACTCTTTCAGCTCTGTAGTGATGGACTAGCCCCTAATAACATGTCTGGTCTTTGCCTGAGCAATCCATCTCAGAGAGTGGGAGAGAAATTTCTAGCTGCTTGAATTGTATGGTGCCACAGTCTCCATGAAATCATCCGAAAATTTGGAAGAGCAGGAAGGTTATTCTGCTACTATATCACCTTCTGCCACACACTAAAAGGTTCACAGTGGTTTGCTAACCTGCTTTTCTGTGCTCTAGCTTTTAATTCCTCCCTGGTTTATAATAACTTGCAGCTCAGGGGCTTTCTGAGCAAGAAGCCATGTTTTTCTTGTGTTTAATAGCCGTAGGAGGTTTTTTCCCACGAGTTTGCCCAAATGCTTTTGAACCATGTCAATATAAACCCATAGCACACTGTGGCAAGGAGTTCCCCAGATTAATGGTGCATTTTATTAGGAATCACTCCCTGTTGTTTTGAACACCCAGAATGTTGGCTTCAGCCAGTACCCCTTTTTTCTTGTAGGACAAGAATTCTGGATGTTCCTTGCTTGCCCTCTCTGTGCCTCTTCTGATTGTATAGACCCCTATCAAAAACTATCCAGCAAATTCTCAGGCAGGATGCACTGATTTATGTCAGCTGGGGTCTTGGCCCTCCATCCTTGCTGAAAATGCAGGGTGACCTCTAATGGCTGGGTAAGCTTTGTGAAAACACTTTGTGTCATGAAGGTCAGTTTGCATCTTGGGCATCTGCTGTTCCTGCAGCACATACACTGCTACAGTTTTCAGCTCAAAAATTTCTTTTCAAGACAAAACCGGCAAGACAAAGCAGTCATGAATCCACTGACCAACAGCTTGTTCCAGGGAAATTTGTTCCATGGCATTCAAGAGATATCTCGAATGAGATGATCAGAGTAGCTCAGGCTTAATACAGCTTTACATCATTAACAGTTAATGTTGTGGGCAGAACAGTGGAGTAAGCTGTAATTATTGCTAGTCAGATAGTCTGCAATGGCCAGGGGAAAAATAATCACTAAAGGCAAGAGAAGATTAAAGTGAGGTGACAATGTCTGAGTGCTCATTTTTATAAAAATTGTAGATTTACTTGGCAGTGCTCACAACCCATTTATTCACTAATACTCACAAGAGGAAGGGTAATCCTTTTCTTTCACCAACCTGTTTATAGCAAGCCATCTCCCTTCCTTAACCTCAGCTCGAATGGCCATGGACACATGAACCATTGGGCACACATCAGGAAGGGACTAGACTTCTGCTTCACAGGTGGCACCAAGAGTCCAGGATGTGGAGGTTCATTTTGCACCAGGGCACATCTCCCCAGTCTTCTGCAACCCAAATGAAAAAGACAACAACCCACAGCAAAAGCATAAGCAAAGCAAGAAGGAAGTGGTGTTGTAGCTCCTTCCTAGCATCCCTAGGAACTTGGACATGCTGCCACAAGCCCCTCACCCAGGAGACCCTCACCAAGCACTGCATGGGGCATTTGCGAGAAGCGGCGTCCCATGAGCTTCCCCTGAACCATGGCTCCTAACACAGAACTGCACATAGATGATGTCATTTATCTCTGAGGCATCACGGTAGGAATAGCACATGCTTTGTTATCGATGCTGCGGCTTGCCTTTGTTCTCCGGGGTGAAACCAGGAGGCAAGGTTCTGCGCTTTCATGTCCCAACACTGAAGCAGAGAAAATCAAGCTCCTGAGGCTATCGTCTTGTGTGAGATAAACCAAGGGCCACTTCCCCTGCTACTGGTGACTCTGTCATGCAGATACCTGAACTGCTGGAGAATGGGTTACCCTGGGTACCAGGCTGGAGTTAATTTGCAGTACCAACAACAGACAGAGGGTCCCTAACCCATAGCTGAAGCATGACATTTTTTTTTATTAAAGCAGTCAGAGCATGGCAGGTTTGTGTGCTAATGATGACAGCCACACACTTGAACAACCACTGCTCTCTCTTCTTTCAATACTCCTTATTTAGGAAATAAAAAGGAAATTTAAAGAGTTGAAAGCCTGCTGACTGTTAGCACCTGTGCTCCTCACATACCTCTACAAACCACCATGGTGTCTGACCTCCATGGGGACTGGCTGTACTGTGCCTAACCATGTGTGGTCAAGCAGCACTTTCTTGTGCCAGAAGAAAGATTCGGACATGAAAACAGTCCTTCTGCTGCATTTGCAAGCACAGCTTAGCCAGCAAACTACAGAAACCTGGGACAGTCTGAGAAACAGCGATGGCACCCTGCAGCATGGCTAACAGCAGGGAATACAGCCAGAGCATCCAGAGTGCAGCTGGGATTTTACCCCTCCAAGCTGGTGAACCCAGGGGTGTGCTGAAACCAATTGAGCTGCTTACATTAGAGAGCAGAAACAAAAATCATACTTGCAAGTGTGGCCAGGGACAGAGATGAAACATGGACCATCTCCACTTGGCTCTGTTCACTGTGAGGGATTAGTGTTCCCGAGTGCCCTGCACAGGGCTGAGATCCTGGCTTATAAACTACAGGCTGCTCACAGCAACATTTCCTGATACTACCAAGTGTCTCGAAAGGCAGTGTCAAGTTCAGGGCAATTCATCTGCAAGGGGTGCATCTATGTTTTACGAGCTACCAAGCAGTTCTCTGTCCCATCTCAGCAGCTTGAAAACCTCAGATCTTTAGTGTCCTTCAAAGTGGCCCTAGAAAGATGGAGCCTAACTAGAAATGTGGGCTGTGATGCCAGAAAAGACTGAGGCTCTTGACAGAGGTACTAGGAGATGTGCACACTCCTAGGCGGGTGGATATTTGGGCTGGATTGACATCATCCAATCAGCGCTAGAAACAGAACCTCTTACTTAGTCCCTGAAGTCAAAACATCTGATTCTCACCTCTTGGCCCTGGGACCTTGAGCCCAAATTCAAGTGTAGCTCTCAAGGGCAACACAGACCGAAGTACCTCTAAAAGCGGTAGAGAAAATGAGGATTTCTGAATGTACAGGGCATACACTGCAATAATTTTTATTTCAACAGCGCAAACCTTTCAAAATATTTTACAAGTGAGATATCCAGCAGCAGGACATTTGTGTCTGTTCATGCTTTTTTAATAGTTGTTTGCTCTCCAGCTTTACCCATTAGGTTATCCTGAGGTGTAACACACCATTAGGCTACAAAGTTCACACACAAGGTATCTTCTTTACATGAAAAGAGTTACACGGAGGCCCCTTTACTCCTTCACCAAAGTAAGTGGTGGAACTAAAGCACTGTTACCTCTTTCAGCTTTTATCCCTTAATAAGAACCTGAATGGACACTAATTCTGGTCTTAGAGTGCCTTTTGTGAGGTTTTTTTGGTTTAGCTTCCACAGCTTGTGAAAAGATTTTTGCTAAATTGAAGAAATCCAAACTCTCAGTCACTGGAATACTGGAATGTAAGAGCTCAGGGCAAAAAGTGCATTGCAGGAAGGTAACACCCCACCTGGGTAGCTACACCTTAGTATCTGGTTAAACTACTGCATATAGACAAGGTCTTTGTTTCAGCACAGGCTTATCCTCTCCAGTTGCGTGGTCTCCCATGACATATTTAGCCTCTAGTTTGACATTGATAGAACTGTTCCCAGGCTTACCTCTTCTAACCCTGTGCTGTGGCGGACTTCTTGATGTCTGCTGCTGCTCAGAAGAGCTTCTGGCCTGTTTCACTGAGTGTCCAGCTCTCCTAAAACTTCAACCACCCAAAAATATTTTTCTCAAATGAGTCTACTCTTCCTGCCAGGGATACAGGTGGAATGAGACATGCCATACGCACTGAAATACTAGGAAGTCCATGATGCCCCTGAAGGGTTGGAGAACCGGGAACTCCTGGGCTCCAGCCCCTGACTCACCTTCGTGTTTTTGTATCATTGGGTTGAACACTTGGATCCCCCATCAGATGCCAACACAGTGATTGAAAGCTGCTTGGCGTTATTGCTGTTCCTGTTTCACATTCCCTTCCTTGATGCTGCATTAGATCTCATGCTGAACAAATGCCTTGGTGCTTGTCGAAGCTGGCTTTCCCTCCCCACAGGCCCCTGCCAGCGCTGCCTTTCAGGGTGCCAGCTGTCACTCGCTCCGCATCCTTCCTGCCGAGATGCAGACGTACCAGGGCAGCAGCAAAGGCACACAGGCAGAAAGACAGAGAAAGGCATTTGGAGAGCTGGAGCGGCACCAAGGGAGCGAGGAATAGCAAGCGAGGAAAGCTCTTCAAAGAGGAACATCAAAGCATCAGAGACGGGGAGAGAGCTGGGAATGACAGATCTGGTTTAAAGAGCCATCTATCTCCCAACTCTTACTATGTAAATTACTCCTGCTCTCTGGCTGCTGTTGCTTCAGAGGTAATTGCTAATATTTTTTGGAAGCACATCCTCCATGCCAAGACACCAAGCCTTCTGCCCCACTCTTGCAGTGGTGTCGATGGTGGAGATGCCCCCCACTGCACGGGAGCCATGCTGTCCACGATATGACAGGGCAGCAAGCTCCTCCTCAGTATAGAGCAGCTGGGCTGATAAGGGCAGGAGGCCAGCAACCTGCTCTTTGGTTGGCCCATACTCCGTCTGCCCTCTTCAGCTTCCAAGTATCTTCACAGGCTTCTTACTGTGCCGTTACCCTCAGTCCTCCCAAACCGTCTGCCCATATTATTCCGTCCTCTCCTTCCTGTTCTCCTCCACCACACTTCTCCTTCCAGTTCCCATTTCCTCCTTCCACCTGCTTAGTTGAGTACAAGTTTGCCAGGAAGAGGCCTTCTTCCACAGCCTGAAGAGCATAGAAACAGATGCCGGCCAAGGCTGGAGCCAGCAACATTAAAACGGACAGGCTGAGAAATCCTTCTGTGCTCTCTTGTCAGGTTTACAGCAGTTGAATCTCCCAGTTGAAAATAAGGCAGAACATAACACCCAGACCAGGACCAAGGAGGTGAGTATTGCCTTTTGGAGTCTCTCAGTCAGCCTGTTTCCCAAAGCCAGAACTTGTTCCCTTTGGAGGAGAGCCGAGCATTTTGCTGATGTTACTGCTTTGAAGTGAGCTAAGCCAAAGCTGTGCACTAGAGACTTCCCCTTTCCCTCTCGAGAAGACTTAACTCCAAGGCCAAACACAGATGTCCTCAGTGAGTTCCTCCTTTCTCTCTACCCACCCATTTTCCCTCTCTCAGCTTGAGTGCCTTTTCCGAAAACTGGATATCTTATCCCTTCCTCACAAGGGCATGTCCCTCCAATCCCTTTGCCCCTTTCCACCTCTCAAGCACCTCCAGGCTCAGCATGAACTCTTCTTCCCATCCCTTCTCCTATTTCCCTTCACTGACTCTAATCCTGGGGAGGGCTAAGTACAACTGCAAGTCAGAAGAAAAGCAAATGAGTACCCAGGAAGGGTGGGAGGCAGGGGGTAACAAGCCTACTTGTCTCTAGGAGTCTTCCCCACGCTTGATAAATAATCAGGGATAGTGGCTCACCCCAATCTCCACAGAAAGTAGTAAGTTTGAATGCACTGCTTTCCCAAGGGTTAAGACGTAACACATTTTCTTCAGAGGCTTCATCTAGCTCAGTGGAGGCAATGAGGTCCTAAAATTCACCTTACGGGCTGAAGACGAGCATGAGAAATTGCAGCCCAAAGGGTCAATTTTCCAGAAATATCCAAGTATCCAGGAACAGGGGCTCAAAATGAAAGTGTCTCTCGAGCCATCTCTTTCCTTCACTGCTGTGGTGTGATAATAAGGTGCTTTTTATGTAAGTGACCTATTTTCCAGGGAAGCCAGTTCTCCGAGTGGGGAATTGGAAAATGACTAGTGCAGCAGTTTCGTACTTTAATACGTTTTCGTTCTCCGTGAGCAACAAGCAGCTACTGTACCCAGAGGATGGAGGAACTGTCTGCTCTCATCAGGGATGCTCCCTGGTGCCCAGCCCAAACAGGAGGCGGGAGGAGAGCCCACGCCGTTTGCTATGCAAGTCCCTGCCAGGCAAAGCTGGCAGGCAGAGCTTTCCCCTCGTACCTGCTGACAGAAAAGTCTTTTCTCCTTTCACAACCCATCCTGACTATTTTTCTGTAAATTCACTAACATAAGGCTGGGAGAAGAAAACGAGGAGCCAGAAAGTTCCATGGAGGCAGAGTGGCGAGCCAGCGGTGGGCTTTGGGATGAGCTGGGAAAGAGGGGCCCAGCCCTGGCTGCCCACCATCAACAGAGCAATAAGGCAGGGAGGGTGGCCGGGCATGCTGAACGTAAAATAGGGGGTCAAGGGGGGCTGTAAAAGAGTACGGACAACCCTGTAGGAGGCTGAGCACCAAAAAGACACTGCCTGCTGGGAGACAGGTAGGTGTGCTTTGAGTTTGGTTCAAACCCAGAGCATGGCTTTGGGGCATGGAAGGGATTGCTTTCCCAGATCAAGGAAAGTGATTCCTCAGGAATCAAACCCAGTTCACTGCTCTCACCTCCCAGCAGACTTTGTGTGATATGAGGGCCACCAAACACCAGAAACCAGCCCTCTCATGTCCCATCTCATAACTAAAGAGAACACTGCCTGTGAACCTGCTGTGTGGCACAACCAGATGATGCTCACAGGGAAGATGAACCCAAACTTATGAGACTTGGAAAGCCCTGTTAAGGCTTGGGTCCATTCCATGACTGCTGGTAAGAAGGGAAGGGTAAAGGGGAGGGATCCATACAAAGCCTCTGTGCTGAACACCTGCAGTTCACTATGCGGTGACCCTGGCTGTGGCATGGCTGTGACTGCATTCCCACGCTTCCCCACATGATGCCTCTGCCTTCAGTGCTTTGGTGAGCACAGTGGACCCCCTCCACTTAAGAGATGCTTTGCACAAGGAAAGAGGTAGTGGCAGTCCTCCAGAATTACCCACCACTCCAACATCACCCCCTATGGCTGTCAGAGAGGTGTGAAGCCCCTCCAAGATGAGGCTTGACCTTCCTTTGCCAGCTGCCTTGTGCAGCCCCTTCAGGTCTGTGCCAATTGCTGCCAGGTCAGCACAGGAGCAGCAGGAGACAGGGCACTCTGCTCCTCTCCACCACATCAGCCAGGCAGGAGAGTGCCATCAGATTTCATCCAGCAGTGAAATAGTTGCAGCATTGTAATTCAGTGTACCCCAAGGAGAAGGGCGAGAAGTACATGTTTCTTTCCCAGAGGAGCTCCCTTCATATTCAGGCACACAGCATCGCAGCAGTTACACCCCACTCCCAAGCTAAGGGTTCTCCCTTTGCTAAAAACTCACATTTTTAAAAATTAAAAGCTGTGATTCTGGAATGAGAGATGCATTCACCAGGGACAAGTTTGAGCTCACCAAGCTGCTGTGAATCAGTAGACCCCTTTGCCCCAAGGCATCAAGAGAGATTAAAAACCATTAGTACACTAGAAAGACAACAGCGGTTTAATCAAAACATCTTGGGAGCAGCTTATGAATACTGTTAGCAGGCAATATTTTCTAGTGTATTTGACTCTCATTAAGAAGAGCCTAACTTAAGCAGCTTCCTTTGGAGTTTTTGCTTTCTCAGACTTGAATTTGGTTTAATTGCTTGCGCACAGGCCTGGCTGGCCACTTGCCACCTTCTGTTTCTCCTGTATCCATCACAACAGTTCAACATTCCTGATTTTTAGCCAGGATGCTGATTGCGGCCTCTTTTGTTTACTGGTTTCCTTCCCCTGGTATTTGCAATTCTAAATAAGTTGAATATTTATTACCAACTTGTCATTTTATACTGAGGACTGAGCTCCCCGCAACACACACAGCCAGGCAGGCTTCTTGGGGTGAGGGGCCCCTTTCCTCTGCTCTGCTGTGGCCCCACAGGCAGTCCCTGGGTATGACCTGGGTCAGGGATGGTACTTCTGGATTCACAGCAAGGAAAAGGCACTTGCCAAAAAGAGAGGGCCAAAACTGCCCTCACTCTGCGTGCCCCAGTGGGCACTGCAGGGCTGGCCCCTTCCCATCTGGTCCTTAGCACCTTCCACCCCAGAGGTTTTGCATGCCACCACTGACATAAGATACAAGCAGGTATATAGAGCCAGGGGCTGGTCCCTGCAGCCCACAGTGGGCACAGCACTGTGGCTAGGATTGGTAGAGCCGGATGCTGTGGCAGCGTGTCCAAAAATACAGGTTCTTATCGCCATCACACAAAGCAGGAGAGTGGAGAACAGGCAGTGGACTGAAGGAGGCTGTCACTAGAGAGAAAGAACCTTCATTTCCAGTGCTAGGGTGAGGGTTGCCTTTGCTTGCTGGCCAAACACTTGCTGCTGGTCTCTCCCCTAGCTAAGCAGATACCAGCTGGCAGCACTATGCACAGGCTGGGAAAAGTCACACTGGATCTATCTGAGAGCAGGGGCAGGTAGGAAGGGTAAGGCTGATGTGATCAGGGATGGCTTCGCAGGGGGAACAAGGCTGGGAAATCCTAATCACTGGGTTGTTGTTTCCCTTGTCTGTTGTGCATGGCTGCAGAAAACAGCCCTGCTGCTGTGCTGCAGCTTTCCAATACAGCCATGCATGAAGGAAACTGGGTATCACAAAAAGAACTGCCACAGAGCAGCATCCAGCAAGGTGGTACCCACTCTTACGCAGTGTACCAGCTGATGGGTATCTGATCTGTGTCCTTCTCCCTCTCCCCATCCCCAAAAGGAGAGGCATCCTTTTGTACAGATAGCACAGTGTGTGTCTAAATCTGTGCTGTGGGAGGTTATCCTTACGGGGTGCAAGTGACCTTCGTACAGTCCCTCTTGTGTCCCCAAGAAAGTGCACAAGCTAAAACTTCAGAATAAAAATAACTGTTTTTCTACAGGATTAACAACTAAAGAAACGTCCTCTTCCGGAACAAAACTCCTAAATCTCCAAAGAAAAGTAAACAGCATTCAGAGCAAAGTTGCTGAAAATGGAACTACATACTCTTCTATCATCCTTTTTCAGACAAAATTGCCACGATTTTCAGACTGCTAGGCTAATATACACCATCTAGAATTTGTCCAATTTTTTTTTTTTTT
>WEIS01060931.1:1683-28617 GCA_013389965.1 Todus mexicanus | reverse complement strand
ATTCCATGATTCTGTGATTCATTCTGTAAGTTGAATGACAGTCTGTAGGGCTTCTCTATATGAGAAATGAGCTGTCATGTGCCCCCAGAGTGTTTGTTTAGGAACAACATGATAAATCAGTTAGTACTGAAAACATTCAAATGCTCCTATGGATGATTTAAAGTGAAACCTGAAGGTTTCTGAGTGCAACTGCTGCTTCATCAAAAGTTAAATAATCTGTGTTGCTAGATATTTATTTGTTGATGAAACATAGCCAGTGTAGGTTGCAAACTGAAAATGGTCATCTGGAGGTATTTGAGCTACTGCAACGCATGAGATAGTTTTAATCCTCTACCAAAGCCTCTGGGAATGGTAGAAAAGATTTTAGAAGTGTTTGAAACATGGTCTTGCTATAGATTTTATTGTCTTCCGGGAACACGAGAAGTGGTTTAGAATGAGGCCACACATGCTGTAGCGACCATCTTTTGATGGAAACTCTGAGGACTGATGTATTGTCTTGTGTGTCAGTGGCAGGATAAAACATTTCTGCATGACTTATGAAAGAGGTAGAGGAATTATAAGAGTAAGACCCAAAATAACACAAGCCACATCAGTGTAAGACGGAAAACATCACACTGAATTTGAATTGTAATGAAATCATAGAACGGTTCGGGTTGGAAGGCACCTTAAAAATCATCTGGTTCCAATCCCTCCCCTGCAGGGACACCTCCTGCTAGATCAAATTGCTCAGAGTTGCATCCAGCCTCACCCTGAACGCTTCCATGGAAGGGGCATCCACAGCTTCTCTGACAACCTGTGCCAGTGCTAATGTTTTGGTTTGGGGGGGGTTTTTTTGTATCTTGATGTCATCCTGGAGGGAGGCAAGCCTTGTACGAGGTTTTTACAGAATTGAGAAGGTTTACAGAGAGGGTACAGCTGTCAAATTGTGAGATGCTTTTGTTCTTTCAGCTTCAAAAACTTTCACAGAATCCCAGCATGGTGGGGGTTGGAAGGGACCTTTGGACATCATCTTGTCCAACCCTCCAGAACAGATTACTCATGATCACATTGTCCAGGTGGACATGGAATCTCCAGAGAAGGAGACTCCACAACCTGTCTGGCCAGCCTGTTCCAGTGCTTCAGTACTTTTCTTCTGTGTTTCAACCTAAGTCCATTTGGTGACAATGGAGGTGTTTATGGAGGTGAGGTTGTCGTGGCTGCCATAGACGGTGGCTGGCTGAGCAGTATTTTTGGCACAGTCTTTAAAAATCTTTCTTGCCTTGGGATCCCTTCCTGCAGCTGCGTTTTGGACTCATGCTTATGAGCCTTTACTGGTGCCCTGGCTTGCAGTGCGTGCTCAAAATGCAACACGCAATGTAAGGTTTCAGCTCTTTTTCAGAGGTCGGTAAATAGCTCCAGACTCCACCAGTGATGAATGGAGTGTGTAACTGGTATCAGAAAAGAGAGCCGTTCCTTCACTGAGAGCTGGTCTACAGGGAAATGAATGGAGCTGATCCATGCGCCATTGGAATTAGGCCACAGAAGGGCATTAGGAGGCAAGAAATTCCTATTTAGCATTTACAAATTGCTAGGGAGATAAATGATTGGAAAGCTGTCTGCAAAAGCTTGGACAAGGGAGGAGGAGGGGGAATCCTGCAATGTGATTTGTCCATCTACCTGCTAGTTTTCATGCAGAAAAAAAAAATATTCCCATCTGTTCAAGTTGTCATCGCTGCTGAAAAGGCTTTATAGGCAGGGTAAACCCCCTTGTTGTGGAAGGGAAGCAAATATTCCCTGCCAGTGAGTTCATTAGATCCGTAACTCCGGACAACTGACTGGCTGGGGCAGTGTAATCCAGCTGAACAAGGATATTATTTTGTAATGTTTTGACAAATTGTTGAAGCATTAAGGTAACTGCTCCTAGGATTTCAAAGCTAATTAGAAGGAAGTCCCGCTGGTATATACCCAGTGTTGCTCATTGTTAATGGGAAGAACCTGTTTGGTGCAGCTGGTTCATCGGAACCCTGTCTGCTGTGTGGGTGCTCGCTCCCCGCCTTAGCCTTCAAGAAGGACATTGAGGTGCTGGAGTGGGTCCAGAGGAGAGCGACCAGACTCGTGAAGGGACTGGAGGGAAAATCTTATGAGGAGAGACTGAGGGAGCTGGGGTTGTTCAGCCTGGAGAAGAGGAGGCTCAGGGGGGACCTTATCACTCTGCAACTACCTGAAGGGAAGTTGCAGACGGGAGGGGGATGGGCTCTTCTCTCAGGCGATTTGTGACAGGACGAGAGGGCACAGCCTGAAGCTGCACCAGGGGAGGTTTAGGTTGGACATTAGGAGGCACTTCCTCACAGAAAGGGTTATTAAACACTGGAATGGGCTGCCCAGGGAGGTGGTGGAGTCACCGTCCCTGGGGGTGTTTAAGAAAAGACTGGATGCCACACTTAGTGGCACGGTTTAGCTGAGTGGTGGTGGTAGGTCATAGGTTGGACTCGATGATGTAAGAGGTCTTTTCCAACCTTAATTATTCTATGATTCTAGGATTGTCTGGAAACATCAAGCATCACCCTTCAGTTACTACATGTTAAAAGTCTTAATGGATTTCAGAAAAGTTTAAATGCTTGGGTTCAAGAGCTTGAATCATGAAATCATTTTGATTGGAAAAGACCTTTAAGATCATCAAGTCCAACTGTTAACCCAGCACTTCAGGGACACCACTAAACCATGTCCCTCAGCACCACATCTTTGCAGCTTTTAAATACCTCCAGCGATGGNAATGTAAGGTTTCAGCTCTTTTTCAGAGGTCGGTAAATAGCTCCAGACTCCACCAGTGATGAATGGAGTGTGTAACTGGTATCAGAAAAGAGAGCCGTTCCTTCACTGAGAGCTGGTCTACAGGGAAATGAATGGAGCTGATCCATGCGCCATTGGAATTAGGCCACAGAAGGGCATTAGGAGGCAAGAAATTCCTATTTAGCATTTACAAATTGCTAGGGAGATAAATGATTGGAAAGCTGTCTGCAAAAGCTTGGACAAGGGAGGAGGAGGGGGAATCCTGCAATGTGATTTGTCCATCTACCTGCTAGTTTTCATGCAGAAAAAAAAAATATTCCCATCTGTTCAAGTTGTCATCGCTGCTGAAAAGGCTTTATAGGCAGGGTAAACCCCCTTGTTGTGGAAGGGAAGCAAATATTCCCTGCCAGTGAGTTCATTAGATCCGTAACTCCGGACAACTGACTGGCTGGGGCAGTGTAATCCAGCTGAACAAGGATATTATTTTGTAATGTTTTGACAAATTGTTGAAGCATTAAGGTAACTGCTCCTAGGATTTCAAAGCTAATTAGAAGGAAGTCCCGCTGGTATATACCCAGTGTTGCTCATTGTTAATGGGAAGAACCTGTTTGGTGCAGCTGGTTCATCGGAACCCTGTCTGCTGTGTGGGTGCTCGCTCCCCGCCTTANCCACTAAACCATGTCCCTCAGCACCACATCTTTGCAGCTTTTAAATACCTCCAGCGATGGGAACTCCACCACTGCCCCGAGCAGACTTTTCCACTGCTTAACAACCCTGTCATTGAAGAAGCTTTTCCTAATGTAATTATTTTTTTTCTAAGTAAAATCTTCGCAAATATTATGTATCTACCCAAATAATTTAATAAGTTTTAATAGTTGACCCACTTCTGTCATGCTTCACTCTTCTCAATGAGCATTCATTCAGTAGGATTATTAGGGTTATTTTTATGGCTATTTTTATTTTTATGGTATGCATATGTGATTTCAGGTACAAATGGCTTTAATTTATGTGTCGATATTCACATTTAGCACATATCCTGCTATCTGTGTGGGTCTAGAAGTCCAACTGGAGCAGTTTCAAAGCTGTGGAGATGTGGTGCTGAGGCCATGGTTTAGTGGTGACCTGGCAATGCTGTAGTGATAATTGGACTTGATGATTTTAAAGGTTTCTTCCCACCTAAATGATTATATAATTCAGTGATTTTTTATTACCCATCGCTGTCATGTATCTAATAGTAGAATCTTATAAAATACCGTCAGCTTCTGAAGAAAGTGGTGCGACCAATGAACCCATCAATACTTGTTCAGGAATATGGTTTGTAATGGTGTGTTTTCTGTGCCAGGCTTTGTGTTGGGGGTGGGTGGAATCGGTTTAAAAGGGAGAAACCTTTCACAATATTTTTAATTACAGACTTCAGCCTGAAATTATCTTTCCCCTCACCCACTGGTGCTTATAAGGAGTGCATACATAAATGGTTAGCGTGATTCCCCTGGGAATAAATGAGAATGGACTACTAAAAGTAATAAAGCATAATTGGCACGTGGAATTCCCGAGCGATATTTGGGAAATACAGATTAATCTGCTGCACTGCAATGCAGCTGCTATACCTTTGGCATACCCCTGCAATGTTTTTTTCCTTTATTGTTTGAGATAATTTCTTTCATTGTTCTATGATTCTATAATTATTACAGTAATCACAGTACTGTGAATGAGGCATTTTCCTTTTAAGAACATGTTGCTCATTTTTGTAGGTTACAAAAAATCCTAAAAATAGTTTCACTTGTTTTGGTCTTTAAGTTTTAGTATGACCGGTGAAGAGTAATCCTTTAGTAGCCTGCCTTTTCAGGAGCATGACGTTTGCTATGTGAAATATGCTCTGCTCTTTTCATACTGTTTAATTAATTGATATTTCAATGTAAAATTTTAAAGATAAATTTTAGTTTGAGTTAGGAAAATGTCTTCATTATCCTGAAAAGACCTTTTGTGGTTTTGGTTAGTGCAGTGTTACATTTGTCGGACCACATCAAGCTGCAGGTGAAATTCTATATACCGTGATAAAAATCTGAAATACTCAGTAGTAGATTAAATTCATTGAACTTTTTAATATTACAATATTGCCGCCACTAACCTAAGAACATCTGAAAAGTCTGTTCACTGCGTAGTTGCTGGAAATGACAGGTAATTTTAAACCCATGTACAGAAAAAAAACCCCAACATATGGAAGTGGTAAATCCAAATAGCAAGATTGGGAGCAGCCTGTGTTGGAGCAGAAAAGTTTCTCTTCAGTAGACTTATTTGAAGAAGTAAATGAAAAACACACTGGACAAAGAATTAACAGCTGTTAAAATGATAATGCAGAGGTTGAATCAACTGAACAAAAACTCTAAACAGTAATTACAAAGTAGATAGTTAAAAAATGGAAGGATGCTAAAGTGTATCCTTGATTCCTCATGAAAGCTCACGAGAAGTGCATATAATCAGTATCCTATTATTGTTTTTACCACTTTGTATGCATTTTATCTGCCGAGGGGGTATTTTCAATTAATAGGAAACATGGGATTTGATAACGAAATGCATTTTCACATGCGCAATTCTCTTAATTTAAGGTTTCTGTTCTTTAATCTATGCTCTAGTAGAAGGTAAAAGATTTGGAGACTTTTTCAGAAGAGCTAGTTTATCTGAGGCCAAGCGTGTTTCATCTGTAGTATGAAGACTTATATAGAGACTTGATGATAAATCCACATTTTTGAATCGTAGAATCGTTCAGGTTAGAAAAGACCTTTAAGATCATAGAGTCCAACCGTTAATCTAATTCTACCAAGTCCACTGCTAAACCATGTCCCTGAGCACCACATCTACATGACTTTTAAATGTCCAGGGATGATGATTCAACTACTGCCCTTGGCCACGTGTTTCAGGCCTTGACAGCGCTTTCATGGAAGAAAGTTTTCCTTGTGTCCAACCTAAACCTGCCCTGGAACAACTTGAGGCTGGTTCCTCTTGTCTTATCACTTGTTCCTTGGGAGAAGAGACCAACCCCCACCTGGCTCCAATCTCCTTTCAGGGAGTTGTCAGGAGCGAGAAGGTCTCCCCTGAGCCTCTTTTTCTCCAGACTCAACAATCTCATGTCCCTCAGCCCCTCCTCTTAAAATTTGTGCTCTAGATTCTTCCCCATCTTCATTGCCCTTCTCTGGATATGCTCCAGCCCCTCCATGTCTTTCTTGGAGTGAGAGACCCAAACCAGATCCCAAGATTCAAGGGGCAGCCTGCTCAGTGAGTCCAGGGGGACAATCCCTGCCCTAGTCCCAGTTGACACCATGGAAGTCTTTAGTAAGGGGAAATATCAAGAGTGTTCTTGGAGATGGATCTGCGTTTGTGTGTGATTAAATCCTGTAGGAGCTAAGAATCATCATAGTTCTACCCCATTCTTGACCAAAGCACATTTCTTTAACCTACCTTTGAAATTATGTAAAAATACATGCTTTTGAAACCGGGCAACAAAATAATTCATTGTTGGGTGCATTGTCCTGCTGAAGGAAAAATAAAAAGGTCAGCTGTCAGTGTTAGAAAAAGCACATGCTCCACTGCTGTTCAGCAGTTGTTACGAAGGTGATGTGGTCAGCATAAGAGCCCTTGAATAGCAGAACTCAGTGGCAAAATGCTGAACAATTTAAATATATGTTTTTCTGCATGAAGGAAGCCAAAAATATTGGCAGGAACAGTATAGAGTGTTCTTCAGATAAGAAGGTAACGTGATGGTGACAGTCTGCCACAGTCATCTTCTGAGTGTTGGGATTTGAGCCAGAATGTTTTTTTTCCAAGAACAAGGAAGTACAAAAGCAAAGATGATTGGCTCAGGGCAATTTATTGAAAATTAGTCATGTCAGAAGAAGGATCCCCATGGAATTTATTCCAGTGCTGTGAAAGAAAAGGCAAAATAGGTCCAAGAAGCCTTCAGAGATGATATTTAAAATCTTTTGGGAAAAGTAGCTGTAATTCTAGATTATAAAGAATCTGTTTTCATCTCCCCGGGTTTTTTTAAGCTTTGTGCACTAGAGTTTGAAGATGTAATTCTTCCATTCATACAGCAATCTTACATCAGGGTTTTCCCAATGATTTAAGTGGAATTATTCTTGAACCGCGAAGTGTTCATTTAACACTGTCTTCATAAGGTAACTCTCATGGCAGTCTGCCTTGTGGGGCAAAGAATTATAAAGGAGATTTCCTTCCATGCCTATGTTCACCTACCAAACCCTCATTGTTAAATGTGACAACTACAGGGCACTGCCACGCGATCTGCGGAGACGAATCTGGAAGGAGTATTTAATAATATCATTAATTTTGCTTATACTTGTTTTCAAGGGACTTTGTCTCTGCGTTGGGGGAGGGTGATGAGCATCTGTTGATGGCTGTTGCATATTTTTCTCTTCTCAGAGTAGACTTCAGTGCACCAGCAACAAAGGTTTTGTCATTAAAAACAATGACCCTGCCTAAATTGTAAGGGAACAAAATGATGTGCAGAACAATCATCAAGTGACTAATGAGACCAAACAAAGAACTTGCAAACAAGCCCAAAAAACTATTGACACTAGAAAATACAAAGCACTGGGGTAAGGGAAAGTGCAAAGTGTGTTTATGAGCACCGAGCTGAAAGAGAAGTTGGGGCACTTGTTGTTTTCCACTGTTTATTGTTCCCATGTTTGCCAAGATGAAAGCTCCCTCTCTAGGATGGGGAAGAAGAGGAGGAAGCTCAGATAGCTTCTACAGCCTTTGTTGATTTAAATAGACTCTTCATATGCTTTGTAGCTTCTTTCATCATATTCTCTTCCTACCTTTTGGTCTGCTTTTTTTATTTCCACTCATTCCCAGATTTTTGTATCATTTTTTCACTCCTGAGTGCTATGGATATGTCCCTGCAACATCTTTGGCTTCCTTGTTCACAGCTGGCTGTTTAAGAACGTACTTCTGAGGACCGTGCGGTCAGGCAGGATGTTGATTCAAGAAAAAGAAAACAAAAAGAAGCAGGAGAGGCTAATTAGCAACAGTACAGCGAGACAGTTAAAAAAATTCCTTACAGTTATAAAACTGCAAGAAGGAGCAGAAGACAGAGAGGTGGCAGAGGGTCTTTCTGTAGGGACTCTTGAGTTATTGGGCCAAAACTTTCTTTACTTCAAGGAGATTTGAACAGGCTGATGGCTGGGAAGGTAGAAGAGTTTGCTCTAAGTGCAGTAAAGGCTAGCAAATTAAAATGTCTGCAAGTTACTACCCTTTTTGTTAGTTTTGGCTGATACCTTCTGTCTTAAAATGCTCCACATTCAAAGACACTACATGCTGCAGGAGTTGAGGACAACTGAGGTGTGTTGTCCACCTGTACTCTAGTGTTGGTATGTGCTGAAATACTTTCAGAGTAGAACTGGAGATGCCATCTTACAGAAGAAGCAATCGAAAGTAGTTTTAATGAGGAAGTTCAAGTAATAGTAGAGTTGTTTTGTTGCAGTACTCAATTTTTACAAAGTGTTGAAGGGAACGGCATGAGCAGATGAACAATATTCTGCACAGGAATGCCCACCTTAGGTAAGGAACTTGTCCTGGTGGAACCCTATTGTTATTTAGAAAGCTTTTTTCCCCGTTCACATCCCAGGTAGCTGCATGGCAACAGTCATCTGAGAAAAACTAAACGTTTTAGTCCTATTCTCCTTTTTATGCTTGCCTCTTTTTGGACTGGTCCCAGCTCTCATAGCTTTGCATTTTGAGCAGCAGCTGCTTGCCCCAAATTAAAGAGAGGCCTTCCTCACTCTGTTCAGATGTATCTTCTTCAGGGTAGTTATGTTTCCCTTTTGTGTGACCCCACTGTCACGTTAAGGGTGCAACTGAGATATTTACCTGCCAGAGCCCAAGAGCTTCCCTGAGCAGTTTTGCCAAGTCCAAAGGTCTGCCTGAGAATCCTGTCTCAGAGCCCCAGCTAAAGGGCTTGCAACCAACATGCTTATGTCTATCTCGGAGCCCGGCCATGGGGCTCCTGCTGAGACGGTCATGAGCTGTTTCAGAGTCTAGTTAAGGACTTGCGCTGAGACAGTTTAGAAATAAGAAGTGTACTGAGTAGTGAAGGTGCAGTGCTTGTCAAGAAGGCATCCCGTTCTTGGGTGGAGGAAGAGGAGCACAGCCCATCAATCATCTCTGCTGGATTTTTTAGTCTTCTCCCTGTCTGAGAGGTATATTCCCTTTATGATTTTTGTATGCAAATTCTATCTGTCCCTGTCTTCTGGGAGATGTTCAGCATGATTTGGGTGGAGAGTTGAGTAACATAATCACGTATGTTTAGCATTTACTCCTTCAGGCTTATTACCATACTTAGAGGTGTAAACTTAATAT
Organism: Todus mexicanus; assembly: GCA_013389965.1. Lineage (NCBI taxonomy): Eukaryota > Metazoa > Chordata > Aves > Coraciiformes > Todidae > Todus > Todus mexicanus. Next base: position 19,476 of record WEIS01060931.1, on the reverse strand, counting down.
TAACTTTGCTGTTAATTAGGCAAAGGTCTCTACTCATACACTCTGGCCTTCAGGATTTATGTAAGAGTTGTTTCTTCCTGTTGATTTAGCAAAAACAGGACCGTCTGCACAAGACTCCCTCCGTCAGCTGTTTGGCTGCCAGCTTAGCGGATCTCCAGCCCCAGAGATAGCACAAGAATCTCATGATTGTAAACATCTCAACCTTTTTCCTGAAACACACTAAATTAGCTGTATTTCTGTCTCATGGCAAGCTAGGCCATTATCCCACATCCACTAGATTTCAGATGTTCACAGGCAGAACTAGATGGAGATGCTTCACCAAAAATGGGTTGGATGTGGACCTCACTATAAAGCAGGCTTACCACTATAGCAGCTTTGGATGTGCAAGATTATCCTGGGTTACAGAGAATTACCTGGACAGGCTAGAGAGTTGAGTGGAGAGGAGCCTAACAAAATTCAATGAGGGCAAGTGTAGGGCGCTGCACCAGGGAAGGAATAACCCCCTGCACAAGTACAGGGGAGGGGTTGACCTGCTGAGAAGCAGCTCTGCAGAGAAGGACCTGGGAGCCCTGGTAGACAGCAAGTTCACGGGGAGCCAGCAATGGGCCCTTGTGGCCTAGAAGGCTGATAATGTCCTGTGGTGCATGAAGACGGGTGTGGCCTGCAGGTCAAGCGAGGTTCTTCTCTCTCTCTTCTCTGCCCTAAGGAAGCCATAGCTGGAATGTTGTTTCCAGTTCTGGGCTGCCCAGTTCAAGAGAGACAAGGAACTATTGGAGAGAGTCCAGCAGAAGCTCCAAAGATGCTGAGGAGACTGGAGCACCTCTGTGCCGAGGAAAGGCTGAGAGCGCTGGGAGAAGAGAAGCCTGGGGGGGGATCTGATCAATGGTGATCAATAGCTAAAGGGCAGGGGTCAAGAGGATGGGACCAGACTCTCGTCAGTGGTGCCCAGTGACAGGAGAAGGGGCAACGGGCACAAACTGGAACCCAGGAGGGTCCATCTGAACAGGAGGAAAAAAAAAATTCCTGTAGGGGTACCAGAGCCTGGCCCAGGTTGCCCAGAGAGGTTGTGGAGTCTCCTTCTCTGCAGAGATTTCAAATCTGCCTGAACAATACAACCCTGGGTAACCTGCTTTAGCAGGGGGGTTGGATGAGGTATCTCCAGAGGTCCCTTCCAGCCCCACCATCCTGTGATTCTGTAATGTCATGACCTTAGCTTAGCACTGTTTTGCATTGGATGCAAACTGCTGGGCTCTGCTACTGCTGACTTGAAATTCTGGTGTTACAGAACTAAGCCTAGATGGTCCTTTCTTCCTGTAGACTGAAGAAATCCAGCACTAACTTTTTTGATCCAACAAAGAGGGTACATTTTTGTCAACTGCTTTTCTCTTCTGGAGCTTATGGTTTAGCAGAAACATAGGATTTTTATGAAATGCTGAGTCTGTAAAAGGCAGACTCAGCAGCAGACTGGCCATCGTTTTTCAACTGGACTTCAGACTTCAATCTCGTGATCGGTGCAGATGCTGCTCAGTTGTTCCTACAGGGCTGCAGGGACAGAGAAGTGCAGAAGCTCACACTCGTCTTATGTCTGCTGATAGACAGTTGCTGCAGGCATGTTGTTCAGGGACACTGCTATGGCTTTGATCTTAGATTTGTTAGTAATTTATATATAGAAGTAGCATTTTGTTGGCAAACGCTTACAGACTTGATGTGCTTTTATGTTCAGGTGTGTCGATGGGGGAGAAATAGTGACAAATAGTGCATCAGTTGAAGAATTTAAAAAGAAGAGGACTTGTGAGCTCTTTTTCTGTATCAGGAGAAATTGATGCCTAGAATAAATTACTACCAGGAATCAGCATTTTTACGGGTAAATCACTGTGGAATGTAACTTAAATGAAAAGGATGGGTTTTCCTGACCTTCCTTCCTTTCTTTCCCAGTGTCCTTGGGAAATGTTGTTATATATCACTGATCCGAATACTGCTGGGTTCGGCAAACCCAGCTGGTTTGAGTTGTTGACTTTATTACTTCTGAGCTTCAGACCAGATTTTAAAATTCATCATCCTTCACTGACAAATAATAGTAAGATCTGTTGCTATGCTTGTAATAAAATACATTCAAACTGCTTTTGTTCTTGACCTCCCACAGACCCAGAAGGGTGCTTAAGCTAATACCTTAATAGTAATAAGTCCTGTTAACAATTTAGTTGCTATTGCACGTGCCCCAACTTTTCCTTGTCGTATTCCTTTTTATATTCTGAGGTATTTGCATATAAAAATGAAACACTTGGAGTCTTATTTAGCAAAATCATTCAACTGAAAATTCCCAGACTCTACCATTCGTGAGATGGCACTGTTTATTTAATGGATTATAGACATAAGTTGTAAACACAAGCACACATGAAGCTTTACTCAGCAGCTTGTTATGTAATTAATATTGATTTTGGGTTGTGGGTTTTTTTAAATGTTAATTAAGAAAAAGTTTAGTGTTACAGAAAATCCGGGATGAAAAATAGAGTCCCTGTTCTTAACAGGTTGCAGGTTGTTTTCAAAGTAAAACATATCAGGGACAGATGAAACAGAGTTTCAAATGAGAATAGGGTGATATAAGAACTGAATTTTCATTTTTAATAGGTTACCAAAAATAGATATAAGGCGGCATCTATGATACAGATCTTGCTTTTTATTTGGAGGTTTTACTGTGATTACCAAACAGGAAAATGTGTCACATTACCATGATGCAATACCATGGACTTCATAGAAAAGTTATCACTCCACAAACACAATGATTTTTGTTTGGTTCATTTAAAACTTGTCCTTATCTTTTAATTTTCAGACTGTAGTCCGGGGAGGGGAGGGCCAGGTCTAATTCTGTTGTGTTACCTCCACCCACGTAAGGAAATTCTTTGCCTTCAACATCAGCTATATTGTTTCCGGCAAAGTGGTGGCAGCTTCCAAATCAAGGTTTTTAAAGCTCAGCCTAGGCAAAATTAGCAAACAGTTAAACTGTTGAGTTGTACCAACTCACAAAAGGGTGGATGTTTACAAATAAACACTGAATTTGATCCACAATGGTCGTCTTTTGAACAGAGTTCCAGTGAGGGTTAGGGAGTTCAAAATATATAAAAACATAAATGCTTGTGTTTGAAAATAAAAAAATATTTCTAGGAAGTGATGATTCAGATGAGACTGGTGTAAATTAGACAGTGAAAACTGGCGGGCTTGGAGGTTTAATTTGAACACCTGAGTTTATACTGTAAAAATACTATGCAGAGCTTCAGCACCGCTTAGCAGTTTCTGTTCAGAGCAAACACGAATAATAGGAATATTTCAGAAATAAGTGAGGTAAAATTGAAAACTCACCTTGGCAGCTTTACACTACACTGGTCTGCATTGTGCACTGGTCAAATATTTTCACTTTTTTCTTTGGTATTTGAGAAGGAATGAGTCTTTTAAAATAAAAAATACATAGTAGTTTAACTTGTTCTCCACCTTATCCAAGAAATTGAAGTGGTAATTTTTAAATGGAGCATGACTAAGAGCAGTGAATAAAGAGACCTTGAACTTACATGAATAAACATCATGTGTTCAACACAGTGTCTCTTCTTTATTGTCCATCATCCATCTTGGACTGTGAGCAACATCCCAAAGTCAACCAATTGTACTAACAATAGCAAAAATAGTTTTATTACATCTTTACTTGTCAGGAAAACTCTATGGAATGTAGAAGGATTAAAGCCAATGCATCCAAGTGCCTGAAATGTTTAATATCATAGAGTCATAGAATGGTTTGGGTTGGAAGGGACCTTAAAGATCATCTGGTTCCAACCACCTGCTACAGGTGGGGACACCTCCCACTAGACCAGGTTGCTTAAAGCCTCATACAGCCTGGTCTTGAACATTTCCTTTTATGGCACATCCACAACCTCCCTGGGCAACCTGCATCAGTGTCTCTCGACCCACAGAGTGAAAAATTTCTTCCTTATATCTAGTCTAAATGTACTCTCTTCCAGTTTATAATCATTACCCTTTTCCTTTCACAATAGTAAACTGAATGAAAAATAATGGTTATTGAATCAAGTATCACAACTTGTGGTTGTCTTTACCACTCATCCTATCACTACAAGCCCTTGTAAAAAGCCCCTCCATAGCTTTCTTGTAGGCCTCCTTCAGATACTGGAAAGCCACAAGAAAGTCTCCCTGGAGCCTCTTCTTCAGGCTGAACCCCCACACTCTCAGCCTCTCCTCACAGCAAAGGGGTTACTGCCCTCTGATTACTTCTGTGGTCTCCTCTGGCCCTGCTCCAACAGGTCCGAGTCCTTGTGTTGGAGGCTCCAGGGCTGGACGCAGTACTCTGTGTAGGATGTCACCAGATTGGAGGAGAGGGGCAGAATCCCCTTCACCAGCCTGCTGCCCACACTACTTCAGATGCAGGATCATACAGTATAATCTCTTGGATTAAAAAGAAATTAAAAGGAAAACCTCCTCAAAATGATGATCAGAACTGGGACTGAGATTTTGTTCCTTTGAAAACTGTTATGTTCTGCTTGAAACTTCGTATTGAAATAAAAAGATGTACTTGTTCTAGTCCCCTCCCCCCCCTTTATTTTATTGGTTTGAATTAATGTGTAGGATTCCTTTTAAAATGCACTTGAATTTGGTCATGTATCCGTTGCCTTCATTAACGGTTTCAGTTCTTAGCCATCATTTCAGCCATTACCTTCTAAAGCTTGGACTCAGGTGGGGAAGTAGTTTTGCACCTTTCATATGACAGTTCTGCTGTGAAGAAGTGACTTCTTTAAGAACATTGACTTTTTTCTATCCTTGTAATTCTGTGGTACTTAACTTTGTATTATCTTAGGTCTGCTGCCAGATTTGTTTTAAAGACAAATCTTGATTTCCTTTTGAGGTTGAGAAAAAGACAGGTCTGATTGTAATACAGTAAGTGATTAGTAATCTTTTGAGATTTAGAAAGAGAACAAAAGCCATTGTAGTGGAATAATGTGTGTTGGGTTTTTTGAATTTTGGGAGGGTTTTTTTTCAGTTTCCCCTTCAAGTTGTGTGATCAGAAATTTTGAAAAGACTTTTTATTTCGAACCTAAATTGTGACATTTGGTGGTTCAGGTCAGAGAATTTTTAAGTAAATGAGATTCAGATCATAAAATCCTGAATTAATGTTAATTTCTATCGTATAGTTCAGCAAGTCAAATCCTTTGTTTTAATATTAACATATCCAGCTTGATACAATAATTGCCATTTTCCAGAATGAATAGATACATTATCATTGAAAGCAATTTGTAACCAGCCAGCTCTCTAATCCTGTAACTGATGGGATGTCACGTTTTCTGTGCAAGGATGAGTTTTTTGAGCTCCGTGTGTTGGAGCTACACGCTCAGCTGCGGGTTCACTTGGCTGACAAATGTGCCTGTGTTGAATTACGCTGACTTTAATAACTTCCAATTCTGGCAGCTCTCATTGGTATTTAAGAACTTCATCATATTGAAACCGCTTTTAATTAATGAAAGGAGAAAGGCTGTAATGCAGTTTCACATGCTGACAGATTTGTGTGCTTCCTAATGTTTTGCCACACTTCTCTTTGATGTTCTTTCTTATATATCTTTCTTCTGTATCTCTGTGTCATGCTTGGAGGTTTTCTGGTATCTCGGCACAAAACTAAAGAGCCGTGGTCATTGCAAGAGGAGCGGGGAAATAATGAAGTTAATATTTATACATCTTTTTTATATTCCTAGAACTAAAGAATTCAATTGTAGGTGAATTAATTCCTAATGCTGGGTTGCAGAGAATGAGCATGTGTTGAGATGGGCATCATCTTCCCCCAATTTAGCTGGCCACCATGCAGGCGGGTCTATCTAAGCTGATTGTCTGGGCACTATTTCCGATCAGTGAAGAGGAGCAGGCACTTGGCACGCTGCGTTTCATCTGACCTATTTTAGCCACCTACCTTAGAGGGAGGTGAATCACATCACAGAACTACCAACTTCTCTCTGCTGATTCTAAAAAAGACCTCAAGTGACAAACTCCAGCGTCGATGTCTACACTGTAGAAGTCTTAAGTAAAATGACGTGAACCCCTCCTGCTGGGTTTAACATAAAAAGAACATATGGACTTGCTACAAAGGCAGGGGGGGAGCGAGCTCTGAAGTACTCATTTATAGCATCCTGGAATTAAAAAAATCCCAGCTGCTTTGCAAACTGAGCGTTTAGGATTGCTTTGCCAAATTTAAGCTATTTATTTACATTTATTAGCACAAGTTGCACTCCAGCACGGTGTTTAATCTGAAAAGCTTTAGGAACGGACACACTTGATCATAAGAGTCTGCCAAGTTCCGTTTTGGGGGAGTTTCAGGGCTGTCATGCAGTGATTCTCTGGAGAGCACAACTGATCTTGGCTATTTTATACATCATTTGTATTCTCTGGAAGTGCAGGAGAGAGCTACTTTTGGGACTGCATGTATTTAATGGGAAAATAAATGCCCTTGAAATGGGGCATGTATATAATGGGGGCATATGTATAATTGGCATATCTATAATGAGATATATATACCATATAGCAGTGATACTGAGGGCTCATCCCGTTAGCATTATAAAAGCATACGAAGCGTTAAAATCCTCAGACTAGTTTAGAACTGCACACTGTGAACTAAATGTGCGTTACAAAATGGGTTCCACCGAAGCTGTGCCTAGACCAAGACAGACATGAAGCTGCATGTGTTTATCATGGTAGGTTTTTTTATGGATTTGTGGTTAGGAATTTCCCAGCATTTTTATCAATTGAACATCCCAGCTGTAAGTAAGCCCATATTACATAATTCTTTTAATAACAATTTTTAATTTATTTGTCTTAAAATGATGCTGAACAGAGTATTTGGTGGATCACTTGTAAGAACCTGGGGGAATTAACCTATAGCTCTGCATGATGCATCTTCTTTTACTTCCCATGACCGGGGTCTTCCAGGAGCTGCCCTGGCTGCTGACCCCTTGAGACTGGCCTTTGATCCGGGGAGCTGGCAGCATGGCTGAGCAAGCCGGCTACATTGTGGTGGCTTGAAAGAAACTCCCGTGTTTGCTGCTGGTTTGGCACAGCGGCCTGTCTGTTTGTATTCTGATGGCCATAGTTTTCGTGCTAGCAAGTTTGAGGCAAGTTTACTGTTCAAAGTTGGCAATCAGCCAGCACTACAAAGTTTTGCACTTTGGTAGGTGGAAGATGAGGAAAATAGTGTATGAAGTGCATTTTGGATGTGAAATTTTACATACAAGAATTTCAGTCACACACTTTTATTATTTTCCTCAGAGCATCATTTTCATTGAGGAGGTCTGTACGTTAAGTTTTAATTTCATCTAGTGGTTACTGTAGCTGTGTGATGATCATGGATGAAACTTTCTTTGCGGAAGGTTCGTCCTAAGTTCTGTGTGATTTCTGCCTATTAGTCTCATCTTAAATCATAGAATTGCTTAGGTTGGAAAGACCATCAAATGTTGGGTTTGAATTTGCTGGGATGGAAACTAGTTCTTAAGGCTTGTACAGATCCACCGTCGTCATCCCATCCCCCGCCCCGCCCCAGGACTTTTCAAAGTGATTTACGTAATGAAATGCAATTTTGTATAGAAATGCATTCTTGAATCTGTTGAAATCTGATACACACTGCTTGAATGAAAATGCTGTTTAAATGGGTATTTGTGAAATTTGGTATATTTTACATATATAACAAATATATAATATATATAAATATATAATCCTTATTTCAATATATCCAGAGTTGAGTATTTAAATGAAATTGTCAGTCACTTGCAAAGTTGTACACATTTAATACAGAACTTGCATTAAACCTACATGTGGTGTAGACTGTGCGATGTGACTTTACAGCTCTGGTTATAACAGGGCTTTGAGTTTGAACTTTGATGTTACCCTTTGGTAACTCCTAGGTTTATGATACATTTTTTGTTATGTATTTAGTATTTCTGATATGATTTGGTATTTCTATGAAAGAGATATGTTGCACTTATGTGAAATGGCAGCTGTTGATCAGCAGTTTTTAATAAGCAAATAGCTGCGTGTCTGAAGCAAACCAATCACAGAATCCCAGCATGGTGAGGGTTGGAAGGGACCTCTGAAGATCATCTCATCCACCCCTCTGCTCCAGCAGGGTCACACAGAGCAGTTTGCCCAAGATCATGTCCAGATGAGTTTAGAATCTCTCCAGAGAAGGAGACTCCACAGCTCCTCTGGGCAGCCTGGTCCAGGCTCTACCATCCTCCCAGGAAAGAAGTTTTTCCTCCTGTTCTGATGGAACATCCTGGGTTCCAGTTTGTGCCTACTGCCTCCTGTCATGTTCCTGGGCATCACTGAAGAGAATCTGGCCCCATCCTCTTGACCCTCATCCTTTAGCTATGAAGCATAGAGAAGATCCCATCTCAATCTTGTCCAACCTTAACAGCCCCAGGGCTTTCAACCTTTCCTCGGCACAGAGATGCTCTGGTACCCTCAGCATCTTTGGAGCCTCCACCAGACACTCTCCAGTAGTTTCTCGTCTGTCTTGAACTGGACAGCGCAGAACTGGACTGAATACTCCACACGTGGACTCACTAGGGCAGAGTAGAGTGAGAGGAGAACAGATGTTGGGCATCTTAGTGATGTCATTTGGAGCATGGTGACTTGAGGGATGTCATTTGGAGCATGGTGACTTGAGGAGTGCTCTGGCTGGTAGAAACCCCATATCACTGCAGTTACTAGGTCCCTTTCTTGACATAAATGAACATCTCCCTGAGCGCATTCTCTTCTCGAAACCTGACCTCACTGTTCTGTTATGGCCAGATTACACAACTGGATAGAAATCATTTCATAGAATGCAGTATTGTTGCAGTGCTCTGTGGTGCCATCTAATGGAAACAAAGCACCGTCATTCTTCCTTGTCAAAAATGAAGGACGTCCACCTGTCACTCTCCTGGCTAATAATTATAGATGAATATGTGTTTAAAAAACATATGTATGAGTGTTACCAATTGCAGCATGACTACTAGTAAATGATATCCTGGCTAAGAATTATAGGTGAATGAGTGTTTAAAAAACGTATGTATGAGCATGTTACCAATCGCAACATGACTATTAATAATTGATATACAAAAGTAGATATTGCTTTTCTTAATTTTCTTCAATTGTTTCCCTCATCCAGGCTCTTGACGGAAATGTATATGATCACCTTAAGGATTATTTAATGGCATTCAGCAGGACTGAACTAGAGACATGCCAAGCTGTACAAAACACGTTCCAGTTTTTACTGGAGACTTCCAGCAGGGTAAGTTTTAACTGAATGATCCTTTGTAACTGAATACCTACAGCATATATAAGTTCCGAGGTTTAAGAATTGCTTCCAAAATAATGGCAGAACTGAAGGGTTATTATTTTTGGTTACTCCTGAGTGATCTTAAGTTAAAAGAAACTCTACAGTTTTCTTGGGGAGAATTTTTCCTATTGCCACCCTGATTGCATTCTCATGAGTGCGTTGGCACGGTGCGAGATCTTCAGAGAACGGCAATCAGGAGATGCTCAGTTACACTCACTTGGTGTGTTTGGAAAGAGAAATTGCAGCTGAGAGTTCTGCACTGTGTAATCTGGAACTGCATTAGTCATCCCTCAGAGCACAGCCCTGTGAAACTGTTTGGATCATTTCTTAATAATTGACTGTCAACCTAAAAACCAAAATATTGCTGTGTTTTCTCCCTTGAATTAAGAATGGCAAATCCAGAAAACAGATTAGCCTTGTCATAGACGTGGTTTGTTTGCTTTGTTGAGCAGCCAGAATTAGAAATACGTGATCGTTTCTAGGATAATTTTGGTAATTAAATAATTCATCTGACAGGCTAGAAAAAAAATTTAAAAAAAAATAAAAAAATTGCCATTGAGCTCATATGAGCTGCTTTGCTGCAGTCATAATATCCCTTTATACATTTACCTGAACCAGCCGCACAGAAACAGAGCTCATTTGTGCTGGGACTTATGTAGAGAAAAACTATTTAACACATTCCTTATTCACCTGCAAGCCTGCGAACTCACACCTAATTAGATATAAAGTGAATGGATTAAAACTTGGCTTCACGGTAGCTTGTCTTTGAATTTACTTGGCAGCAACTGTAAAGATAATGAAAACACCATTTTATCTTCTGTTGGAAAAGGGCTTTCAGTCATTTACCTCAGTGCCTATCATTCAGGTCAGCTTAAAATACCTTCCCCAAAAATGCATACTTTGAATCTTTTAACTAAATATGCTTATATATCTTGTCTACATATCATAATTAAATTCTCAATGTTACATTAAATCCTTCGAGTTCAGAAGACTTGGAGCGCTGGGACTTTCAGCAAACTAAACTGTCATTTCCAAACAGCCCCTTCACATAGGAATAACTTCATTGTGTGTTTGTGTGTGCTGAGCTTGTGATAGCTTGTGTCAGCAAGCCTCCGTGTGGCCTGAAGCCTGCAGGTCTGGCTTATTTTACGTGGTAACAATGTCATGTTTGAAGAAAATAGTTCTATTTCTGCTTTACTAAGTGAGTATAATGCCTGGAAAAGGAACAAAAATGTAAATACAGCTGTCAGGTCTGAACAGGATTTTTACAACTGGTTTCTTGCTCATCGGCACCAATTTTCTTCTCTCCTTGCTGTTCAGGAACGCAGAGAAGAAAAACATTGTGTTACATTCCTACTGAAAACATGTGTTTCACTCTGAAACACTAAACACGTTAGTCCGTGGGTTATTCCATGGATGTAGGCTTTACCCATCCTTACTTTTGAACTTTCAGCAGTTTCTGTAGGTCCACATCACAGGAATGAATCAGCTCAAAAAGGAGAAATGAAACGGGAGTAGAAGGTCTGTATGTGTGTGTTTTCAAAGTGGCTTGAGTGTTAAGCATCTAACAAATTTATTAGTGATTTAGTAATTTGGAATTAAAATCAGAATGCCATCAAAGGAAAGATTTTAAATATTTTAAATAGTTCTTTCATTTTTTTAATACTTCACCTGTTCGCTGTTAGTTTTAAGTACAAGATCACAAGCTTGCCGAACTACGTTTAGTAAAAACACTTCAGATCCTTGATAGAAACACTTTCCTTTTTCCATCTGAACTATAGTTCTGTTTACAGGATGGAATTTTATAGTTGCATTAGAACAAGACAAGCTGCTTCCCAGAAACACCCGCTTCCGTCTTGACTCTGAGAGCCTGAGGTAGCTGCTTTGGATGGGCAGGGCCGTGTTGGATTCAGCTGCTTAGGAGATGATCAACTACTTAAGTTTTCTATATGAAATGAAGATTTTGCACAGTTTGTTGTAGCACTGGACGTTTTATTGCTGCTAGGTTGGGGTGACCCATGTCATTTCTCTGGCATGTCCAGGAAATATTGCCCTCTGACACGGAGCACATGAAATTGCAATTTAGTTTTCTTTTCACTTGAGCAGTCTTATTCAAGACTTGTACTTCTTGCACTTCTCTTTTGGAAAAAACCCCAATTTTCTTTGGAACATTTTCTGAAATTCCATTTGCTGTTTTGAATAACATTTCTGTGATGTTTCTGGTAAGAAGCTTCACCAACCTAGGGCAAATACTTTCACTTACTCACGTCTCTGATTATGCCTTCTTCCTGCATATGTTATATATTTAACATTTGGTTTCAAGTCTGTTTTAACATGTCAATTGACTTGGACATCATAAAGAAACTGTGTGAGAATGTTGACTTCATTTCTGAATAACAGGAAATCTGTTTGGAAAAGTTGCTGCTTAATCCTGAGAATACTGTGTGGCTTAGGAGTCTGTATTTTCTTTTTAACTATTGTCAAATATATTGCACAAAACACCTGGGCGTGATGGTCAGCAGATGGCTGAAGATGAGCCAGCATGTGCCCAGGGGGCCAAGAAGGCCACCAGCATCCTGGCTTGGATCAGCGCTAGTGTGGCCAGCGGGACTAGGGCAGGGATCGTCCCCCTGGACTCAGCACTGGAGAGGCTGCCTCTTGAGTAGTGGGTTTAGTTTTGGGCTGCTCTCTCCAAGAAGGAGTGGGGATGCTGGTGGATGAAATGCTCAGCATGAGCAAACAATGTGCAACTGTGTCCTGGGCTGCATCCAGAGCAGCGTGGGCAGCAGGGGGAGGGAGGGGATCCTGCCCCTCTGCTCTGCTCTGGTGAGACCCCACCCAGGATACTGCGTCCAGCTCTGGAACCCCGAACACAAGAAAGACATGGACCTGTTGGAGTGAGGCTGGAAGAGGCTGCAGCAATGATGTGAGGGCTGGAATCCCTGTGCTGTGCGGCCAGGCTGAAGGAGTTGGGGTTGTTCAGCCTGGAGAAGAGAGGGCTCCAGGGAGACCTTCTTGAGGCCCTCTTAAAGGGGCCTACAAGAAAGCTGTGGAGGGACTTTTTACAAGGGCTTATAGTGGTGGGATGGGGGGTAATGTCTTTAAACTGCGAGAGGGGAGATTTAGATTAGAAATAAGGAAGAAGTTCTTCACTCTGAGGGTGGTGAGACACTGGCACAGGTTGCCCAGCGAGGTTTTGAATGCTCCGTTACTGGAAGTGTTCAAAGCCAGGTTGAATGAAGCTTTGATCAGCCTGGTCTAGTGGGAGGTGTCTCTGCCCATGGTAGGGGGGTTGAAACTAGATGATCTTTAAGATCCCTTCCAACCCTGACAATTCTCTGATTCTGTGACTGGAGCTGTTTAACATAACTTATCTCGATGCTCTGGTCAGTGCTGAACACCAGCTGAAGCTGCAGACAATTCCTCCTTTAGCATTTTCTCATTTTCTCTTGATGGGGACTCCCTGCAAGCCTTCTCTGTATGTTTTCTACGCGTTTGAAAATGTTTGTGTTGAACTGCTCAAATTGGCGCAGTAATTATGTACTTTACTGTTTTAAATGAGTGTGTTATTGGCCCTGGAGGACTATTTACTTTCTTTAACTGAAGATTAATTTTTTACAGTTCAGTATTTCGGTAACACAAGCATCAACATTTTGATGCATTACAGAACACGTTGTATTTACCATTGTGCATACAGTGTAATCAGAATTCTTGGTCCTACACAATGCTGCTGCTATTTCTGGATAAATACCATCTTTGTTACTCACTTCTCTACATTTAAACCCTCAGTTTGGTAATAGATTTCTATAATTTCATGGTGCTATTTACACATTTTCAGCAACTGAAGCAGTGAATACTCCCTGGAGTTCTTCAACCAGTGATGCTATTTTTTCACATTGCAATCACTGAGCTTTTCTTCATAAATATGTGTAAATTGTGACATAAGAGATTTGTTTAGGGATATGTGCCATGCTATCTGAAATGTATCATTAAACAAATTTAGTAGCTGAAGTAGTTTTGGTTTGGCAAAATGCAAGCTTGAGAGTTTTCTCTGAAAGCAATTTAATAAAAAGAGATTAATTTTGCAACTGATTTTATACTCATTATGCCAAATAGTCTTTTCAGCTCCTGCAACTAATAATTTGTGGAAAAATAATACATTTCAGCTAAGGAAAGAGCTGTACACAAGAAATGATCCACGAGAGGAGAGAAGAATATTTGTGGTAGTGACACCACATAGTCCATACTCAATAGCTGGGGGATTTTTCCCCCATTTTGCCTTTCTGATATTTTTTGTAGCTTAATGGCAGATCTCTTTTAGGTCTTTGTCATCAGTGTGTGTCCTGCCCGTCAGTTCTGAGGAACTGTGGGTGGCACTGCCCAGAGTCAGGTCCTGTATTACTTTTTGTTGCAGTCAAGGTTCTGCTGCAAATTCGATTTCTGAAATGGTGAACTAATTTCACTATACAGCATGTTTTTAAGTGCACAAAATAACAAATCTAAATGGCATTTGTTCTTTTTCACAGGTGGTGCGGGACTACAATCTACAGCTGTTCTTACAGGAGAACTCCGTGTTTCACAAACCGCAGCCTTTCCAGTTCCAGCCAAGTGACAGTGACACTGTAAGAACCCTGCTGAATGCCTTGATTTATTTGTTCTTGCTCTATTTTTAAGAACGTTTTTATAAATGGGGAAGAGAATCGTGCTCACAGGTTTAACTGCATGCTATATTTTTGGAAAAGAAGAGGAAAGTGGCCTAATTTCACCAGCGCTGCTTGTAGTAGGTCGGTGATCACAACAAAAGCCTCAAACAGGCTCAACGTCATCCACAGAAGAGCAGAATCTTTTTTTTTTTTTTTCCAGTTTGTGACTAGCAGTCCTGTGTTCCTCTGCTCTCAGCATAAGTCTTACTACATTTTGCTGGTGAGCTTCTTGTAGTACTCACTAATACTGGGTTACAACGTGTATGATGCTCTGACAAATATATTGTCCATGTACATTACTCAAGGAATAACTATAGATGCATATAAGAAGATACTGATTTAGGAAGAATGCTGTTAAAACACTGCATTCCAAAATAATCTCAGAAAATAATTATTTTGGTGTATATGTTGCTTCCAGAGCCATCACTAATGATGTTAAAATTGATTAAATCATGGTATGTCAATACATTTCCAGACAGCACTTTGATAAACATGGATTGTTGATGTCTCACCGACAGTACAAACATTATTTCAAGCAATAGCAGTTTAAAATAAGTATAGATCTTTAAAACAGCTAACTTTGTGCAGCTTTTTATTACTTGAGTTCATTAGTACACTGACTTGGACAGAAAAGCTTTGATTTCCAGTTCAGGTGATTATATTCCAGAACCCTGTTAACAGATCCATAACACACTAACACCTATAACACACTTTCCTTTGTCTCTTCATTTTAACAAACTGTGGTTTTGACTTTTCTTCCAGCTCCTTTCTATAGAGTCAGTTATTCCCATAAAGTTTTAGGTTGTTCTTAATACGTCAAGCAGAATCTAACTGTCTTTGCCTGCCTTTCTAACCTGTACTGCTGTGTCTTTTCATCCCGGGGCAATCTCCACGTCCAGAGTTTTCACACAGTTCAGCTGGTGGATATTGAGCCCTCACCGGTCAGTGCTATGCGAATGACTATAGCAGAGGTACCTGGTAGTATTTGTGTCCTTACCCGTTATGCATGTGGCTCGGGATGTTGAATTTACATGTAGAGGTGGCAACAGAATGCATTTTATAGATATATATATATATAAAACAATTTAAAAAACACAAGCTCTTTCCACAATGAGACTGAAGTTAAAGTAGGAAGAAACAATTTAACTGTGTTATTTATGGGGATCGGTTTCACACTTCTTTTCTGCACAGCATTTGTAATTGATATTCTAATCTTTTGGGGGCATGAATTAAAATTTCACAGCTCAGGATAGCGATGTGTATAATTGGTTACTTCTCTAATCTGAATGGGAAGCTTGTATAACAACTGGAGGCTATTAGTATGCAGTGATGAAACGCAGTCCTATTACTAATTTAATTTTGTTCTTCTTCCAGAGGGCTGTCCCCATGTGCAATAGAGCTATAATTCACTCTTATTAAACTCTTCAACATAAAAAATGACATGATTACTTGACGTGGCACTTGTGTGGTCTGACAGTTTACACGTGCGCTGCTTGTACAGCTTAACTTCAGGAGCTTTTGAGAAGGCAGCGAATGGGTTGTTCATAGAATCATTTTGGTTGGAAGAGACCTTTAGGATCATTGAATCCAACCATTAACCCAACTGCCGAGTCATCACTAAACCATGTCCCTTAGCACCACATCTCCATAGTTTGGAAACACCTCCATAGATGGGGAGNCTGGTTGAACCTCATCCCACTGGCCTCAGCCCATCCATAAAGCCTAGCCAGATCCCTCTGTAGAGCCTCCAGATACTCCAGCACATTAACACTCCTGCCCAACTTGGTGTCATCTGCAAATTCACCAGGGATGCCTTAATCCCATTGTCCAGATCATTGATAAAGACCTTAAGAAAGAACAGGCTCCAGTCCTGAGCCCTGGGGAGTGCCACTGGTGACCAACCTGAATCTGCACTGACTTCTCTACTTGGCGAACCCACTTGAGCCGTAGAATTTCTGCATTTCTCCATTGCTGTGCATTATTTTGAGCTTCTGGGTCCTTGTGCTGTAACCAATTTTCAGAAAAATAAATTATACAGACTTCTTTATGATCCATGAAATTATGCTCAGCTAACACGATCCTACCTGGGCAATTGCAGGTTACACATTTGCCATTTTTAATCAATAAGTATGAAGGAATGAGGGCTTTTTCTCAGGCTTTTGAATTTGTCAGAAATGGTATGTTTTCTAATGAATTGAACGACATTTAATTGAAGAACAAATACCAAGCATTCTTTTGCCACATACTCTCTTTGTAGATGATCTGCAGAGATTATCAGTTGGCTTTCAGTTTTTGTGGGCTATGCATGATAATTTTCACACTGAAAACTTAACACTGGAAGGAACAGAAGTAGAGTGATTAATACATTTAATGAATCTTTTAATATTATTCTTTACTGAGAACAAATCATGGCCTCCCTTCAAGTGAAATACTTGATGCTGGCGTCAATATTTGGAGCATTCAAGCATTACTGGAATTAATTTTTGAGGGTTTTAGGCAAGAATAATGTTATAAACAACACAGATTTGGCACCTGCCTACGTGGAAGAGTCATTATGCTTTTGTAAATTCTAGTTTTACATGGTCCATGTCCAGATTTTGTTTTATGAGGGGACAACAGATGCCAGCATATCACAGAATGGATTGCCTTGCAGTCATTAGTTGAGTACAGAACCCACAGCTTGGTTTACTTTCGAAATACTCTAAACATGCACAGTCAGAGCCTCCAAAAGAGACTATTCCTAAGAATCATAGGTATGAGAAATAATTTCTATCAAGTTTCGAGTTTTTTGTTTCCCCAACATCACACTGACACTGGCTTTTCTTCACAAAGGGAAATCCACTACAAAATATTTTGTGTGAATCAGCTATTTTCCATTATCTAAAAAATTGCTTTGAGCTTAACTTTATATATTTGTTCACGTTGCTAAATTATTATTATTCTTTCAGTGTCTCAGTTAATTTTGACTGATGTAAATTCATACTTTAGAATAAGGAAGTTTTCAATTTTAAAAAAAAATTCCTTAAGGAAATGGTTTGTTTCAAGAGTTTTCAGTAAGAAATCATTGATAAATTCCCAGACGGCTTTAATCCTTTCAATAAAGGATTTCACAAAACAGATGAAGCCTTTATGAACAAAAAATGAAAAGAAAAAAAAAGTAAAAGAATCTTTTTAAATACTTTCAGCCTCAGGAGAAAGAGCACTCAGCACATGCTGACCTTACACGGAGGCTGCTGCTGTAATCGGGGTAGTGACAGTTTAATCACCAAACATCCTCCCATGGGGCAAGCGATATTTATTAAGTCCGCCGAAATCTGTTGCGTTGAAAACATACTGTCCCCATGCTTCACTGATAAGCCTCAGCCCTAAGAACAGGCAAAATATGAAGGAACTTAGCCATCTTTTCTCTCTTTCCTGTTTGGAAAAGAGTATTTTTCCTTGAACCGTGTGTTATCATGTGAGAAAATTAGCCAGGCGATTAAAAAAACCTGTCCATGAAGCATAGGGATAATGGCAACAAAAAGCTGACACTAAACTTTTGAGGTCTTTTTCCTGTTTTTTATCTACGTGTCGCCCATGACTGGAGTTTCCCTTGTACATTACTGATGCCGTCCTTTTCTTTGACATGAAAAAAACACATTTTTGTCACTGTGATTTGCAGAAAAACATCTCGGTGGTATCTGTGGAAAGTTTTGCAGTTTCAGCCCTTGTTACTTGGTTGTACGTGTTTAATGG
>WEIS01060923.1:5883-31157 GCA_013389965.1 Todus mexicanus | reverse complement strand
AATGAAGAGGTCTTTCCAATGTGACCCTACTGCAGAGCACTAATGAACAGGGATGTGCATTATTAGTTGATAGTACATACCAGAATTAGAACACAGAAATGCAATTTAAGGTGCTGTTTACATATATGATGTTCTAGCTAGTTTACTTTAGGGAACAATAAAAAAATGGGATGTCTCTGCTGGACCTGTGTAGCTAATGTTTTCCTTGTTTTGTAAGGAATTAATGCTTTTTTCAAGAAAAATGTAGAAAGCCTCAAGAAATTATTGTTCTAGTTTTTATAGTCAAAAAGAGCAGACTATATGACCTGTAAAAATATTTCCATTTAAATTACAGTATGGATGAGCAGATAAATGCTTAAAAAATGAGCAGTCATTTTGAGTTTAAGGTAATGCACATTTTACCTAGAAATGCAAATACATTTTTCTTTTAGGTTTTGTCACCCACTGCTACTTCAGAATTAATAGTCAAACAAATAAATTGTTTTTGGTCTTCTTCCCTAGCACGTGGTAGCAGACTGTGTTTTGCTTGCTTTTTGTGATTTGGTGATAATAGACAATAGCTCTTACATGATGAAAATCATTTTTGCATACTTTGGACTGCAAATTAACTCTTGTGTTTTGAAATTGCAATCAGTGCCATAGCAAGAGAGGAAAAAAGATATTATGGGATAAAATTTCAACTCAGAAACACTGCAATCCGTAGGTCGGCATTCCAGTAAGATTATAGTTATGGAAGTTGTGAAAGATCCACGGATTCAAATAATAATGGCACATTACTCCAGTTTGGCAGTGCTGACATGGTTGTTTAGGTCTGCATTGCTGATGCCTGCAACACAGCCATGTCCTGGGGCAAAGACAGATTCTCACCATCCAACACAGACACAAATCTTTTCCTGCAGTGTAGTGGCCGGTGAGATGAATTTTCTGCTCACTAGATGGTCACCAGGGCAATAGGTGAGAAAGAAGAGGTGTGATGAGCCACTTGTTGGAAATGGTGTGTGGCAGGAGGAATAGCTTGTGCTGTGCTTGCTCAAGGAGTCTTTGGCCCTAGGAGTAAATGTATTCAAAGACAGAGTTCCAAAGACATCAAAAGAGACTGCAGAATATTTCATAAGCTGTGCTACTGTGAAAAAAAAAATCCCTCTCAACTTTTAAATTAAAGATAGATGAGAATGATAGTTTGAAGGATGGTCCTTAGTTTTCTTTTGAATGGTCGTTTTTATTCTAAACCTTACTTTGCCCCAGAACAACTGGAAGCTTTGGGACAGTTCGGTAAACCTTTCTGGCATAAATTGCCAACGTTTATTGTTTAATTTCCCAAAGATTCTTTCTAAGAGCAAACACAAATTGCTTTCTGTAAATTCTGGCTTCGTAATTAATTTAATCACCAACATAAGGCTTTCCATGTTCCTGTTTTATTGTTTAGTGCGTTATCATTTTCCACATAAGTTACAGTGTTTCATTAAGTCTCTTCAAACAAATAATACTAAAAATCACTTCATAAAATTGAGTGCTTTTTCATTGTTATTGAATAATATATGTTTAGGATAAGGAACACCTAGTTATTAACAGAACGTGAAATCATCAATCAGTTTCAGTTGACCAACTAATTCGAGGAAACATCTGGTCTGTGGTCTGCATGTCCCTCAGATGACTGAGGAAGCCAAGAGAAAGTGCTTCGAAGACAAACAGTCTTCCAAGTCCAGTACCGTCCAAAATGATTTGTTTTGTTCCATGGAAAATGGTAACAGCTTGGTCTATCGGGTTGCCTCCAAACTGGTTATGTTCAGGTTACACAGGGATGTAAAGAAGATCAAGGCTTACTCATATTTGGAAGCACAGCAAATGTGATTCCAATCCTCCCATCAAAAGTAGTCTGTCAAAATGCCATTGCTTTCATTAAGAATAAAAGTTAGCCCCTGACCTGTATTCTGAATCCTATAGTTATGGAAATAATGGAAGAGGTAAGTCATTCTTTTTTGTAGCTGTTCTATTCAGTTTGCTTAGTTTGGTTTCAATGAGAATTTGCTTGAGCATTTGCTATTATATTCCAGTGAGACTAGTGCTAAGGAAAGGATAAATTTGGGGTGTATTGACATCTCTTCCAATTTATGGAAGAGCTTCTTTCATGTGGTTGCCTGTATTTTTACAGGGTTTTATTTGATGGCTCAAAAGATAACTTCCAGATTTTTCTGTGTTTTCCTCAGATTTTGAGAGGAATTTATGATTTAAACCACCGCAGTGAAGAGAATGGACAATATGTGGAAAAGCTATCTAGTCCAGCCAAACTGGATAGCTTTTCTTCACCAGTTTGGCAATGACTCTTCTGGGTAATGTCGCTCTCTGTGTAATGGAGATCAGCTGAATTAGTGTCGGAAGCGATGCACATTTATTTGTGAAAGCAATGTCATTTTAGTACTTCTATGCTGCAGGATTTTACAAAGTGAATATGTAAATTTTAGAGCAGGGATGTGCAAGAGACCTACTTTTGTTTCTTTTTCAGTTTTCACACTAGGTATTTTGAAATACGAGTCTTTTGTGTCTATTTATCTATTTCGCAGGTTCCTCTAGAAAAAAATTCCATAAAAATTACAGCAACATGTACATACATGTATGTATGTGTACAAATGTAGGCATGCATATGTGGATATGTTACACGTAAGTTCCCTAGTTGTCAGTTCTTCTGCAAGGTTGACACTTTCTATGAAGTCACTGTAAATACTTTTGGAAAATAAGGACTTTAAGGTTAATAAAGGCTGTGTGCAAGGTGTGCTCCTTTTGTTTATGCTTACAAAGATCAACATGATGGGAATGTTTACACAGATGAAACTAGCAGGGCATGAATTTTCTCTGCCCACTTCCACCTGTAGGAACTGAGCAAATTGGCAGTTCTACTGTCTTTAATTGCACTATTTGTGAGGTTAAAGTAATTCACGGTCATGAAATATGTGTTTAAAACGTATGTTTTCACAACAGAAAAAATAATGCAAATATACTTTGTTTTCTAAACAGTTCCTTGTGTTGTAGTACAACAGGCAATTTGTATGGGTTTTGTTGTGTGATTGTGACATGTGATCTAACTATGTAAATATTCTGACAATAATCTGAACAAGTGATGCCTTTAGTAAGGATTGCTTTAAAAGAAAAGTAAAATATTAACTAAAACTGTAATATCTTATATTTTCATTTTACTGACTG
The DNA here is from genome assembly GCA_013389965.1 of Todus mexicanus. Lineage (NCBI taxonomy): Eukaryota > Metazoa > Chordata > Aves > Coraciiformes > Todidae > Todus > Todus mexicanus. The sequence goes on along the minus strand of WEIS01060923.1, from coordinate 27,959 downwards.
ATAAACATCAACAATGCTTTTTAGACCATTATGAGCTGATGATTGTGTTTGCTGGCTGTCCGTAAGCAGTTTTAAGCATCAGAATGCTCTACTATCCCACATGCTGAGTTTCATGTTATTTACCATTATGCATCATGATTTTTTGTAGAATGGGCATTAAAGCTTTACCTTATGTTTTGTTAGAGGCAAGTGGTTGTACACTGAGGATTTGTCATGCCTGACAAATCATATAATAGGTTATTACGTACTGGGACCAGTGTACTGCCATATACTGCCCACCAGTACACTCCAAATTAAGCCATGAGGGACATGCTTAAGCGTATTGCTTAGATGAGTACAGTTAGAGATGTAGAGGAAGAAGTTCAAGCTGAGTAAAACTTACAGGGAAAAAAAAAAAAGAAAAAGATAAGAAAAAGGAAGGTCAATGCTAAACTGCAAAGATCATACCTGGTGAGTGCCTCTGCCCAGATCTGATCTCCATGCTCGTTGAAGAGGCAGGGGAAGGACATGCTGTGTGTCTGTCTATGTCCTTGCCAGCATGGCCCAGCTTCATGTCAACAGACCCTGTGGCTGCTGTGGGCTCCTAACGCTGCACTGGAGTCAGTGCTAAGCGCTGTTAGAAATTAGGAGAATTATTCTGTAACTCATATGGGGCCTTTCTAGAAGGCAGTTGTCATATGCTATCAAAGATTGCATCTCTTTGTGGTCTATTGACTAAAAATTATAATTTAAACCTTTAAAATATACATCACAGTGTCTGTAGGCTATAACATTAACAAGCTTGTACTATGCTGGGTTGACTGACAAGATAATATATATTTAAATAAAAAATGACAGTGCGGCTCCACCAGATTTCCCTGGAATTCAAGCGGCAATTAAACATTACTCAGTCTTCTTTGTACCACAAATTAATGAAGAGATAGAACAATCAACGAGGAAGCTTAGAGCCAGGAAATACCATTTACGTAAAGTGATCATTAATAGGAAGTCAATATTTACCACACTGTAAATACACAGTCTTTTCTTTTTTTAAAAGATAAAAAACAGGGCCGTGGTACATGCCGTTTCTCTCCGATGATGACTACTGTAGCTGTAAACAGCTATCAAATAAATACACTGCCAAATGCTATTAGTACTTGTGCTTGCCACAGAAATTAGAAAAGCTTACATACAACTATTAAATGAGGACAGCATAAGTAGCTCTGGGCAATAATTCAGACTGTCCGATCGTGTCAGTTTTACAAGCGGACTGTGACTAACAATAGCTCTCTAGTACCAGGAATAGTGAGAGCAGCTTGGGACAGGATGCTGGATGTGGAAATCCAGGTTATGGGTTATCTCAGAACTGCTACCTCAGGTGGAAGCATCTTGCTTTTCGTAGTGTTAAATGTGAATGAAGGACCCTATTGGAGGTGGTTAAGCTGAGGCAGCATCAGGGAGGTCAGTGTAGCGTTTAAGAATAAAGAGCTGAATATGCATGTAAGTGTTTCTTACATGTAGTGCAGTGGCTTAGACCTTGCATGCAAGGGCTGAGACCTTGTGGACTTTAGAAAGAAAACTGTTACTTCAAGATGCTGTTAGATGCTGTTAGATTTGCAAGATGAGGTAAAGACCCTATGTAGTAATGTTAACCTGCGTAGGTGGCAGTAAGCATGCTATTTGCACTGAATAACGCCAAGAATTCACTGCTGAAGAAAAGCCATAACTCAAAATGTAAATTGATGATGAATTAAAAAAGCATAAAATTAGCCGAAGTAGATAAAACAATAGCCTAAGTGACAATATTTAGGAAAAAAAAAATCATGAGTTCCTATCAATATACTGGAACAGGGGAAAAATCTCACAGAAAGTGTAACAGAACTTTTTATTCAGTTCCAAGGTAGAACTGCTTGGTACCTTGTTCCCTCAGTTCCATAAAACACATGGTGGAACTTGACAAAGGATAATCAAAATAAATTAGTGTCTGAACTTAAATTCATTATAGCATTGGAGTGAGAACCCTGTACCTAAGGTTACACTACCAGATGCAGACTCATAAAATATTGTTATAGCCAACTAATAATGCTGAAATGCCAGTCATGTTTTCATTCAGGCAATATCCAAAGTAATTAACAGGTTCATTAAAATTAATGCTATAATTAATATACAGCATTTTATGTTTTCAAATGTCCTAGCATTTGCCTGAACTGGAGGTGACTTCTTTTTGAATCTAGAATAAACTCTTAACAACCTTGATGCTTCCAAGTCTCTAGGCAGTAGGTTTTTTTCACTTAGCATAATGAATGGAAACTGGTTTTTTTACACATATAGCTAAGAGAGAGCTAAATTTTCAGTCTTTGTGTGTTACATGCATAGTATATTCTTGAATGAAGCAATATGTGCTCCATCTTTCTTGAAGATTATGTCAATGAATACAAGTACAGTTTAAACCTTACTTTGATGAGAGACTTTTGGAACAAAATGTGTCTTTTTTTTTCATTTTCTGTTCTCCCCCCACCCCCAAGGTTTTCTGTGGATTGTTTTGAAAAATGAGCAAAATTTAAATATTCAACTAAAAATTGATGCCTTTTACTTTGGATTAAGAAACTTTTATGCTTGGAATTTCATCCTTTGGAGCTGAAAAATGCAAATTTGTACTGTGGCCTGTTTTAAAATACTATTTTAAAGGAAAAAAAAATAAATGGATGTTTCTCCACTGAACAAAGCAAAACTTTCTTCCAACAAATACCTGCCATTTCTAACGTGCTTTATGGTGTATGCTTCCTAATGGGAGAAGCAGCTTAAGATGGCACAGCTAGACTCTTTAACTGGCAACTTTCTCAATATCAATCTCATCAGGATGAATACATTCTTGTGGCAAGGGAAGGTAATCATATCTTCGATTAGAAAAAAAAAAATCCATGTTCAATCTGGAGAAATAAATGGTTTATCAGAGCAAATGCCTTTATGAGTTTGGTAAAACCAAGATACTATTTAAGTTACTTTACTTTGCCTTTTGCAATTTCTCTTGTATATGCTCAGTAGAGAGATGGTCTGATGAATCTGAGCATGTTATTCAGCAATACACGTAGGCTTTGAGGGTCTTTTGTCTTCTTCTGTATTTTGAATAGATGTGATACTGCATTATTTGGTGTTGACAAACTGTAATTATTTATACAGAAACTTCAGTGATAATATTAAAAATGAAATATTATCTCCTCAGAATGTATTACAAAAGTAACACTAGGCTGTAGGTTTGGAGGAATGGTATGAACCAGCTGACCTTTGTGTCCACTATTGATTTGATTTAATCTAGTTAAGAGCCAAATGAAATGGTCTCTGATGAAATGCAGATGAGGAAGAACTCAGTATTTTGGCTTCCCAGTTCTTTGTCAGCAATGGCTCACTTAGCAAGTTAGGAGCATTATGAAATCTTTTTAATACCTGATGTATTCCCCAGTGTCCTGGTAGGAGCTACTTACAATGTGGTTGCAGGTGCCAACCCTGCGCCTTGCCAGGGTGGGCTGTCTGGCTTCAGTATGAGCCAGAAATGTACTTTCCTGGTTGAGATCCTAAAATACCCTGGTGTGCCATCTAGGCACGTCGCCTCAGCTCCTCACTAGACAGTACTGCTTTTCATTGCCATACACAGACATGGAGGACAAGCTTCTGCACTGCTTTGTCCTGGGTGGGTATAAAGCACTGCCAGAGCAACATCAGTTGTATGTGACTCTTTCTAATACCTTGTGGGGCAGGAGAGTTGGCCAGATTTGAGCACCTGCAGGAAGTGCGAGGCAGGGGAGCGTCAGGTTGAGTTTCCAGTTTGGAGACTGTTCGATGGGAGCTCGGATTCTTACTGTTTTGACAGGGAAAGTCTGAAATGGTGCTGGTAGAGGTATCCACGTAAACTCATGTGGTTCAAATTGTTAGATAATTTCTAGGATGATTAGATATGTTTATTGCAATAGTAGATACATGACATCAACAATTACTTTGTGTGAAGTAGGCAAGATTGTGTTGCGGGGCTTTTTTAGGTAGTGTGGGAACTTGTACCTTTATTTTTTTTGCTAGATACCATTAGATTCTTCAAAGTAAAAGGTTTAATCCTTAGAAATCAAACCCGTGTGGTATTGATCTAGAAGGACCATCCTTTTTATACTAAGATTGCTGTTTTGTTTATGCTGTGTCTGTAAGTGTGGCTGTGGCTATACCCGGTAGTCCTTGGTATGTGCTTTGGAGCTTTGGTAGCATGGATACACTGTGTAAATCATTATCCTGAAAATATGTAACATATGTAAGGAGGTTTCACTTCTGCATAATGTGGCTGCTTTGTGTATTTTCTCTTTGGACACTAAGGTACTGAAACCATCACATAGATTTATGACTGTGAAGGACTTAGAGCAGCTCAACAAGTTTTTTTATGTGCCCATTTGCCATCTAATTTAAGCTGACTTGGTAGATACTTTGTATACCTGAGTCAGTGTATAAATCCCTAAATATTATTCATGCATATATTCTGTTTTGAAAGTATAACATCTATCATGCATTCCAACTTTTCAGTCAAACAGAAGTGTAATGTTAATCTAAAGTGTTGATTTAGTATAAAAATATTGAATATTAAATATATAAAATATTGAATATAGAATATGAAGTACACAGAAAAGTGGAGAGCTGAGAGCTGCTTATATGGGTCATCAAATAATATTTAAACTGCGAGCCGTCATATCATGAATGTGTCACACTCTGATTTTCTAGTTCAGTTGTTCACTACCAAAAAGTCAGTCTGATGGAAGCATTTAATTTCAGAAAGTCACAGACTGTGGTCGCCATGTGTACTGTATATTATTATTGTCTGTGTTTATAATTTGATAGTGGTAACATCTAAGACACACTGTGCTAGGCACTACGAGCAGCATAAGAAAGCTGCCCAAGGAGAATTGTAATCTAAGACATGAGATGATTGATGGAGAGATTAGGAGTTCAAAATAGAAAGAATAAATCATCAGTGCTCACATGGGCAGGTATTGGTAACACAGAACTCTTTCTGCTCTTTTCTCCTGCGTTTTCTGTCCTTAGAGGGGCTTGCTTAACATTTTGCTTCTGAGGACTGCTTTCACAGAATCACAGAATGTTAGAGGTTGGAAAGGACCTCTGGAGACGATTGAGTCCAACTGCCCTGCCAGAGCAGGACCATAGAATCTGGGACAGGTCACACAGGAATGCATCCAGACGGGTCTTGAAAGTCCAGAGAAGGAGACTCCGCAATCAATCTGGGGAGCCTGTTGCAGTGCTCTGTAACCCTTACAGTAAAGAAGTTCTTCCTTATGTTGAGGTGGAACTTCCTGTGCTCCAGCTTGCATCCATCGCCCCTTGTCCTACCACAGGGAACAAGTGAAAAGACTTTGTCAAGGTATTAATGATACCAAGCTGTCCAATATATATGAATGCAACCACCATACTAATATGAGCAAGGAAGAAAATAGTTATCTTAGCCTAAATTTTCGACTGCAGCTGTCTAATATCAAGTATTTAAATTAATAACTTGAGAGGTGTGAGAATCTCTTACCATCCCCACTGAAATTAACTGATGTAGAGGCCTGAGGGCAGCTCTCACAATCAGACCTGACTTTATGAATTTACATTTAAAGATGTTGGTCTTTATATCCATCTCGTGTAAGTACATTTCTTGTTAGTTTGCATCCAGCAATTTCTTTTAAAGGTTGTTTTTTATTTCTTAATGATAATTCTAGCAATTTTCTCATGTTTCTAAGAGTATAATAGGAAGGCAGAGCAGGACAAGTGGAACTGTGGAGGAGAGACCTGTATATATCCACAAACAGATGTTAAACAGCTTGGTTTTGCCAGGACCATGATTACATAAACCCCACACAAAGATCTGCAACATACTCTCTAATTCATTTCCTGTTTAAGGGGAAAACCCTGACTGCTAGGAACTGATATCAAGAGCAACCTTCTGGTATTTCTGATGTAGTAGTGTTCAGGACTTCATGCTTATAAGAATGAAAACCTAGAGGCTGTTTACTCTTCTGAAGGACACAGAGTTGCCCTTTAGGACCTATGAAGAAGGAAAATCAGACATAAGTATTCTTGGATATAAATGCTTTCAATACTGTTAGCCAAGCTACACCTTTCCTCTCATTTACTCTGTGTCCCTTTCCACACAACTTTCTTTCATGCATTTATTAAATATTAATTAGATGGTAATGTACTCAAATTACAGGAAACATTCCAGTGATTTTATACTTTGAGCTTTGCAAAATCAGTAAGGAAATACGTTAAAATGCTAGTACAGATGTAGTGTAGTTATATTTACTTCTGCCATATAAGTGTGAACTGAATTTCTCTCATTGTCATAAAACCTCTAGAAAATTGACTTTTTTTACACAAGTGGGGTAATAAGCAATAGAGTCATAGAAAAATGGAAGCAGTTCTTTCTGCACTCTTACTTAGTTCAGTCACCTTTGGAGGGTGAAAGATTAAACAGAATAAAATTACATAAATAATATTTCAAGATCAAGTATTTGTTTGCAATCTGATCTGGCCACCTTATACATTTCCTGTGTGCCTGCAGGGCTTGAGAGAGGCGCTTTATGCCTGTGCTGAATTTGTGAAAGGCAGAAAGTGGCATAGGGCTTCAATTCACAATGGTTGTTCTACCTTAGTTTTTTGTGATCAGCCTCCTGAAAAGAAGGTCTTGGCAAATTGTCTTCACTGAAACTTGCTGAAAAGCACCTAGAAACATCTCATTTACAAAGGAGTTTTATGGTTTATGTGGGTTGATGCTGAATTCATGGTAGCATTGTTCTGGAAGCTCCTTAGGTGGTTTCTTATGCTCTGGCTGCAGTTTGTGACATCTGCAATGACTATGTCTGGGTTGTTAGACCTAGAGGTGTTTTGTCCTTCTGAGGTATCCCACGTGTGTCTCAGATCCATGCTCAACACAAACTTATTTGTGAAATTGTATGCTTACTTGTGTGTTCCTGAATTTATTTAATTTCTAACCATAATTGCAGATAGGATATAAGGCAGATAGAAATCACTCTAGATAAATAGTGAGATAGTGAATGGTGTAAACACGCTGAGAACTTTGCATATTCCTTAGCAAGTCTTTGCTAACAGTGTATTGCAAGGCAAACCTGCTAGTTTATAGCTCAGTCAAGGAATCTTAGAATCATAAAATCATAGAATCATCTAGGTTAGAAAAGACCTTCACGATCATTGAGTTCAACCATTAACGCTACTCTACATGTCCACTGCTAAACTATGTCCCTAAGCAGCATATCCACATGACTTTTAAACATGACCAGAGATGGTGATTCAACCGCTTCCCTAGGCAGCCTACTCCAATGCTTGACAATTCTTTCAGTGAAAAAATTCTTCCTAATATCCAACCTAAATCTCCCATGGTGCAACTTGAGGCTATTTCCTCTTGTCCTGTCACTTGTTTCTTGGGAGAAGAGACTGCTCCCCACCTCCCTACAACCTCCTTTCAGGTAGTTGTAGGGAATGATAAGGTGTCCTTTCAGCCTTCTTCAGACTAAATAGCCCCAATCGCCTTAGCCACTCTTCATAAGACTTGTGCTCTAGAACAGTTGAACAAGACTTTGAAGACTTGGAATTCAGTAGCGAATAGGAATGGACACTCTTCTAAAGTGCCTTTGCATAACCATCCAGCCAATTCCTTATCCACTGAGTGGTCCATCCATCAAATCCACGTCTCTCTGATTTAGAGACAATAATGTATTGTGAGATAGTGTAAAATGCTTTATACAGGTACAGGTAGATGACGTCAGTTGCTCTTCTCCTATCCTCCAACACCGTAACCCCATCCTAGAAGGCCACCAAATTTGTCAGGCATGATTTGCCCTTAGTGAAGCCATGTTGCCTGTCACCATTCACTTTATTATGTGCTTCCTTGGGTCATTCTCCCCACAGAACAGTTCTTCCTTCTGTATTTCCTTGCTTGGCAGCTTGAAAATTTTGAGTTGTTTGCACAGATCCTTCATTTCATATCTCCAGTATGTCTTCATGTCCTCTTCTGAGCTCTCCTGTCACCTTCACCTACATCACAAGATTACTTTCATGAGTAGCTTTATACAGCACTTGTGGCACAAAGAGTTTCTGGCAAATCCTCAGCATTGCAGGTTTGGCATCCTGTCACTTTTATGTCTAGAGAAGATATTTCTGTGAAGGCAGGTTTAAGAGTGTGCCCCATACTCAGTTCACAACTGCTTTAGGAATGTGCTCATGGAGAATAAAAGAAAGACACTGTTTACATTTTTTTGGTGGCCCTGTTATTGTTTTATCTGTTGTTAATTTAAGATACTTGCCATGAAACCTGCGCTCATTCGAAGCATAAATGCATATTATTTGCTTGAACAGTTATAACATCCTTTCTGTCATATATACAGGTCACTAAAAGTGTTAGTTCAGTTTTTCATTACTTATATTTTGGGCAGCTGCTAAAGCAAAAGCTTTGTCATAATCTTTCCCGTGTAAGTTTCTGACATAGAAGAGAGCTAGTAACAGGTGTGATTATTATGCTCAAAAAATTCTGTGTCCATTTTGGACTACATTGATTATAAAGTCTAAATCCTGAACGTGGACCCCTCTTCATGAGCTCAATTCCACAGCCTTCCATTTTTGGCTTATTTTTAGTGTTATTGTAACGTGTGTGCAATCTAAATGAAAAAAGGTCATCCTGCACTTGTAAGCTGAATGTCATAGAGAATCAGAGAGACCTCGTTCTGCAACAGATAGAAATACTACTGAGTTATATTATATCCTACGTGGCATTAGTGAACATATGAATTGATCTGATGTTACTTTTTCTCCCAGTTGTCACCAGATGGGTCACCACATTTATATAATAGCACCAGTCACTGTCTTATATCTACTTTATGTTATCCATATTATTTGTATTATGTTGTTGTGAGTTGATCCTGGCTGGATGCCAGGTGTCCACCAAAGCTGCTCTATCACTCCCCTGCTCTGGACAGGGGGGAGAAAATATATGAAAAGGCTTCCGTGTCAAGGTAAGGACAGGGAGAGATCAGTCGCCAATTACTGTCACGGGCAAAACAAACTCAGCTTGGGGATATTAGTTTAATTTATTACCAGTCAAATCAGAGTAGGATAATGAGAACTAATCCCAAACCTTAAAAACTCCTTCCCCCAGCCCCTTCCTTTCTACTTGGGCTCGAATTCACTCCCAATTTCTCTACCTCCTCCCTGCCAGCAGTGCAGAGGGACAGGGAATGGGGAGGGTTGCAGTCCATTTATCAGGTTGTCTCTATTGCTCTTTCCTCCTTGGGGAGAGGACTCCTGACACTCTTCCTTGCTCCAGTGTGGGTTTCTTTCCCACAGGAGAAAGTCGTCCACAAACTTCTCCAATGCGAGTCCTTCCCATGGGCTACAGTCTCCATGAACTATTCCAGCATGAGTCCCTTCTGTGGGGTGCAGTCCTTCAGGAGCAGACTGCTCTAGTGTGAGTACCCCATAGGGTCAGAAGTCCTGCCAGCAAACTTGCTCTAGTGTCAGCTCCTTTGTCTCCACAGGTCCACAGCACCTGCCAGGAGCTTGCTCCAGCACAGGCTTCCCACAAGGTCGCAACCTTCTTTGGGCATCCTCCAGTGCTAGGGATAACCCCTGGTTAGGGAAATAGTTTCTGCTCCTCCCAGAGCTGGGGATAACCCCCAGTTAGGGAAGTGGCTCCAACTCACCCCAGTTCCTAGGATAATCCCTGTTTGGGAATACTTCACAGTGTCTTGTGCTCAACTCAAAAGGAGCCACACAAAGGGCACTGAGCTAAATGTAATGTCCTGCTTATGTGGCATCTCTAAATGTACCACAAAGCAAGAAAGAGCCATACATTTTCAGAAATAAAAATAACAATGTCAATCTACACGTGTGGATTTTAACCCACATACATTAATTTCAATCAACGGCTGTATAAGCAAACTGAGTTATGAGGAATACTGCACTTAACTGAGCTGTAACATTTTACAGACCTTTTGAAGTAGAAATACATGGTGGAAACTCTATTTTAGCCCCGAATCTGAAAGACAGCACCATACAGGCTGTTATGAAGAAAGTAAACTCCACCTGAGCCAGACCCAGAACACTGGTCTGTTTGGTGAGATGGCCTATGTAACTTCTAGGCCAGAGACTGACAATATAAGCACAAGCTGTGGCAAGACACGCTGGGGGGAGGTTCTCTAAAGACACTAGAGGAGACCCATTGGTCGATCCAAGTCCTCAGAGGAGAGAAGTTCAGGAGGCCTTTGCCTTCAGCAAGTGCTCAAAGCAGATGACTTGCATGTGGGCGGCACTCTGGTCCAGACCAGTAGGACAGTCACATTCGGCTCATCCCAAGAGCAGCAGACATCCCACAGTCACCCACTGGACCCTCCTTGTCCCTGCCCCTGCAGCAGAGGCCATGCTGAAGAGCAGGAAGCACAGCTGTCACGCTGCTGGTCCCTGCTTGGCCTGTCATTCTTCTCTTCTGCTCACCATTGTTAACTTACCACATGTTGATTTTACCAGTTAACTGATTTAATAGCCATTTCTCCACCACTATGGCAGTACACAGCAACTTGGAACCATCACTTAAAATGATTAGTTGCCCAAAGTGCTATCCAAAAGTAGACCTGCAAATTAGTAAAAAAAAACCCCCAGCAACGACTGATTTTCAGAAAAAACTCCCTTCAAAACCAGACTAGGGTTATTTCCAACACTTTGGTCTTACAGCTCCCCCATAGCAATGCATCTGAAAAAACTCTGCTTTGCTCTTAGTAGGGGTTGCCACCTTTCCCCCACCATGCTGATTTTAAAAGATTTATTTGGCCAAGCTTTTTTGGCTGAGAAATGTATTTTATTTGTTATCTAAGAAACAAATGAATACAGCAGGTACTATAAGAACGGTTTCATAGTAGGCAAAGAAAGGTTTCTCTATTCGCGTCACATAACAAAATGCACTCTTTTTTTTTTGTTATTTTCTTTTTTTTAAAGGAGAAATTAGATACATTCAAAACCAAAAAATACAAACAAAACAAATCAAAGATGGAATAAACAGGCTCTGCAAAAGGTGGGGACATTATATGTGCCAGGGAGTCTGCCTTTACTCTACAGGGCTTGGTGCATCCACATAGATGAGAGTGAAGCCTCCTCCACCAAATCTGCCTGAGGGGTGTTTGGTCATCCTTGCCAATCTGGCCATGCTCCCACAAGACACATGGGAAAACAGTCAGTGGACCCACTGGTGCTGAGAGCTTGGTGCCAGCAGCTTCTACCCTCTCCCACTCATGCTGCTCTCCAGTAGGCGATTGCAACCAGACTTGGTTGGGGTGGCTGTTCCTCTGCCCTTCCCTACACAGCATGGATACGAAGGCCACTCCGAGACACAGATGCCATGCCAGCAATGCCACAGGACATGTAGAAGGTGTGGAAGTGCTCCTTCAGCTCCTGGGATGGGAGAACCAAAGAGCTTCCTCTCTTGCTTCCTCCCACCTCCATGGTCTCGCCGTAAGTCTGGGCAACAACCAGCCCAAGTCTCTATGAAACACCAGCCCCACCAGGGAGCAAAGGCTCCCAGGAAATGTTACAAGCAACCAGTGAGCTTCCACATGCAGCTGGGCATGGCCTCAGGCTGTGGGCACATGACCATTAGGTCACTAGCAGGTCCAATCTCCACGTCCTTTCCTTTCAGAGCCCTCTGCTTCCATGGTCCCTGGACAGGCTCCAGGAACTTGTGTCCCACCATAATCCCCTTAATACCTTCTGACCCCTGAGCCAGTTCCAACTATATCTAGCCAGGGAAAGGAAGTCCCATGGACTACTCAGAAGTGCCATGCAAACAGAAGCACAGTGAAGAAATTCTCTGTTCAAGGCTCTAGTGCAGGGCAAGGATGGAGCTTCAACTCACCTTTATAAACCACAGAGTCCTCCTGGAAAAACAAACCCGAAGTACCCACAAGCCCAAACTGCCTAAAAGCTAGCCATTGCTCACCAGCTCAGAGACAGGTGGTAATCCCTACTCTGTGTCATACATAAGTGGTCCTTGCCTCAGCCTTAATGCCACTGAGTGTGGGAACATATCATACAAGTGCTTAAAACATAGTGATAAGAAATTTGGTAAAGCAGTGTTAGCTTTCCCTCTCCTAAGATGTCACACTAAGTTTTATTACACAGATTTCTCCGCACTGCCATCCTCCATCAAATCCCTTTGTCTGTTTTAGAGATGTTTCTGGTTCTTGATATAAGACTTTGGAAAAGCCCTTGCAAGCAGCTAGGGGATCACAATAACCACTATGACTACTCAAACATGAGAGGGGACTCTTCTGCAGGCTCCACAGGAGAGCTGCCCCCCAATGGCTCAATAACCACACAGCCTGCTTCTCCCTATCCTCTTCCTGAAACAGCTACAGGCAGGGAGGCAAAACTCCAAAATCCTTACCCCTGGTTGCCTTCTCGTATTCAAGCATTATACCAGGGTTTTGTGTAAATCTGTCTTGATTAATGAGAAGCTTGGCTGCAGAACTGAAGTACCAAAATCTAATAATTAAAGACAAGCATAGACAGTGCTAGTCTAACACATGTTCACAGAGTTCTTAATAAATGTAATTGTAGTTAAAAAAAAAAAAAGAAAAAAAAAGAAAAAAAAAGGGATTGTTCAGCCTGGAGAAGAGAAGGCTCTGGAGAGACCTTATTGGGGCCTTTCAGAAACATGAGGACAGTCTTTTTAGCAGGGTCCGTTGTGACAGGACAGTGGATAATGGTTTTAAACTAGAAAAGGGTAGATTTAGACTAGATACAAGGAAGAAATTTTTACAATGAGGGTGGTGAAACACTGGCACAGGTTGCCCAGAGAGGTAGTAGATGTCCCATCCCTGGAAACATTCAAGGTCAGGTTGGATGAGGCTCCGAGAAACCTGACCTAGTTGAAGTTGTCCTTACTCAGTGCGGGGGTGGGGGTTGAATTAGATGACCTTTAAAGGTCCTTTCCAGCCCAAACCATTCTGTGATTCTGTGATCCAGCTGCTGCGATGTGCAATCCCCCATGGGCTTCAGGTGGCTATCTGCTCCGCTGTTAGCTTCCCTGGGCTGCAGGGGAACAACCTACCTCACCCACCGTGATCTTCATTCACCAGGGGCTGCAGGGGAATCTCTGCTCTGGTGCTACCAAAACCTTGCCACGCAAACCTAATACAAGAGTGAAGTAAACAGCACTAAGCAAACAGCAGAACAGTTCAATATCATGTGCTAATTTATGAACACACACAATGAAATCAGAAGCAATTACAGTGCAGAAAAAAGAGTTGTCATTTTTGTGTACACCAGGAAACCTGAAATTGTATTACCCGTTTGGAGTAGAAGTGCAGTGAAGCCCTTTCTCACGAGAGTATTTTAGTACCTAATTAACAGCACTGTTTCTTGCTCTAATTTGAACTCCTAACCCAAACAAAAGAGGAGGTATGCTCCATACTTGCTTGAGGGAGCAAAGGCTGGAATAGTCAGCGCTTCACCTGCATGACCTTTACATTTCCCTGATGGAGCATGCAGAGTCCGTTTGCTCTCCTCCCTTCTATAAGAAAGGAGATGTAGAGCATCTCCTGCTTAGCATGCACGCACTTAACTCCTGTTAATCCTTTAGGGAGTTACACTGTGATATCAAAGTAAGTATATATTTTTAATCTCTAAAGCAGCACTCTAAGAGGTAACTGGAATTTTTAGGTCTTATCAATTTGCAGCAGTGCAGGTGAATAGAGTGTTTAAAATAAAGCAACTGCTGACTCAGCCTAGATAGAGGTTTGAGAGTAAAACTGAAAATTCAGCAGTGTGAGTCCCTCCTCATCTAACAGTTGAATGAAGTATTACCATTTTCCTGCTAATCCTCAGAGAGTGGTGTAATGTAAAGAATTGGAGATATGGGTGTCTAAATAACAGGAGATCACTAGTGTTTGGAGACCCTTTAAAGGGTAGCTCCTCAGGGTATCCTCCCACTGCTGACAGGGAGAGACTAAAAATATTAAGGTTTACTTTACATCTGAAAGCTAACAAAACTGTTCAAGTAAACTCAGTAGAGCTCGCTAACATGGAGATGGTTCAGCTAGATTTCCTTTGCTATCAAAGAGGTGTAGGAGCATCTGCACTTGATCACTTTTATGTTTTTATCAGTCTGGACAAGTAAGATTTTTTGATAGGCATCCCAATTTGAATTAACAGCTATCCAAATAACTCACTGCTAATACATGTTGAGTAACAGTGTCATTGTGTAACATCAGATTTATGTAATACGTTATTGTCAGATGATAGATAGTAGAAATGCAAGTTTGTTGTATGGTACTGGAATGAACATAATTTGAATCCACATTTGAGGGCCAACCTTAATTAAATGAAAGAAACATCACTTCAACCCACAAATAATGATGTTACCCCTCCAACCATCCAAATGGCTCAAATGTCTGCTTAATGTTTGTAAATATGTTAAAAAATAGATCCTAACATACAGTTTAGGAATAAACAGCAAAGTCAGAGATACTGTTCTGCTGATAATTTAAGATCAACATACTTTCAGACCATTATGTTTATTTCCTTAGGTAGTGGTGATATGATGAGTAATAGGAAAAAGTACAGTGGAATAAGAGGGCTAATATATAGAAAATAAATAACATTTCATACAGTTAATAAAAAAGAGCAATGATGTCTTGAAGAACTGAAAATGTTCAATGTGGGTTCTGATATTCTGATGTCAATTAATTTCTAATATCTGCTGCTTGATTAATTCTTTTTAGAAAATAATGACCTTATTGTGTCACAATTTTTTTTCTAGTTGTCTAAAACCATTTTGGGGGTACTCTAAGAACCAGAAGCTTGTTCTTAGTTGTCAGACAAATATTTTTTTAGGTGCCATTCATAAGCGTTACTTCCTGGAAGAAAGAATCTACATTCAATTTTGTGTGACCCTATTGGAGCCAATTTCTTAGTTTTAAAATGATAAATAACTTTGAATGTTATATTTCAAGGATGCAGGAATTCCAGTATTTCTGAGGTTTATTCTCATAACCAATTTCACATTGCTTTTGAACCTAGCTATTAAATGCCTGCTTCACCATGTAGAATGCTAGAAACAAGTACAGTGAACAGAATTCCATAAAGTAAATATTGCCTGTAGTTGTAGATGTGGAAGCATTTTGAAATTGCAAATGCAATGAAAAAAATAATAAAGTAGAAATAAAACCCCCTCTGTTCTTGCAGATACTTATGGAGAAACTTCCTGGATCATTAAATGCCTCTTCTCATTCATAACATGAAAACATAGCGAGATGCACCTGGTATTTCCGATGAAAGAAATCATGCTCAATTTTTTCAGCTTCCTGAAGTTTAACATATCTATGATCTGAATAACAGCTTTTACAACAAAAAGCTTTATGGGTTTATTCCGAAGGCTGATAACATGAGATAAAATACCAGAACAATTAAGTGCATGCATAAATCCAGATAGCAACAGAGGAAAAAACAAGTCTTTAAAAATCTTTATGAACCTGGGACATGTTTTGATTACAGTTGCATAAAGGGAAAATACTTCCGTAAGAACTCATGATATTTGCAGTTAAATTATAAGAAGATATTACACAAAATGAAGAAACATACATCTGAAGTTTATGTCCATGACTTCGAAGTCTAGAGATATGTATTTCATCTCAGAAGTGAAACAGCTGAACCCTAAATCAGCTACTATTCATTAAAATTTACATGTATGCATATAAGTAGAAGTGAATGAAGGAGTAGAAAAATATGATAATTCACTGGCTTTTCTTAAAGAATGGTCTGTAAACTTACTGTGACTTAACTGACAGCTGATGTCCTTCATGGACTATAAATTGCAAAGCAGATCCTAGCATGGGTCAGGAGACTCCAGTAGAACATTGCTTCTGTGTAGCATTGGGAAGTTGTTGCCCCAGATGGGTGTTACATGAATTCCCTGGCAATGGCATTTGTCCTTTTCTGGAACGTGCTGCTGCTGCTTTTAATGCTGGTAACCCAACTCCATGTTACAGCTGAAGACTTCTGTCGTACAACTTGGTGTGTGGGTGACTACTGCCTTCCCTATTCCCCAATCTTTGGGTATGGAGTCAACCATGTTAGATTGAAATGCCTTCACTGTTGATTTAAGATTTTAAAAAAAGGTTTTGCATTGGGGCATTAAGTTTAGGAAGCACTCATGGGCTCCATTTAGTTTGCTTTGCTGTTGTCATGGTGATCTCCAGCATGGAGGTAGTAAAAAACGGCCTGAGGTAATAACATTTGCAGCTCTTCCAGCTGCCTGCAAAGCAAATATGTGTCTGTGACCATAGATTCTAGAATGTAGCTTTATAATAAGTGGTGAATTGCAGTTCCTAAAATAAATGTAAATTTAAAAAACAAACTCTTTGAAATGTATATTTATTTGTCTACAGGATCACATTTTAATTCCAGTTAATAGTATGGAATGTAACTGCATGTTTATGCTTTGAGAATGTGTTGTCTTGGTTAGCTTTCCCTGGGCAGACTCTTAAGATCCTGTAATCCTTCCAGGTCCACAGTAGAGACAGTCTTGTAAGCATGGGAGTTTTCTCCATAAAACTGTCCTTGAAAAATAAATCTCTACAATTAGCCTCCTATCACTCTGTGCAGCACTTAGTCCTGCAAATACAGTGTTTCAGTATTCAATGGGTCTAATTTAGATTAAGTCTTCAGATCGGGGGTGCAATTTCTCTGTCCGTTTACATCCGTGATGCTATTTAATGATGTATTATTGACCTAAATCATAACTTACCAGGTGGGTTTTGTCCAGTAAGGTTTTTTGAGGTTGTCTTATTACAAGGTAAATGGAATAGGGAGGGAAAAGGGCATTGCTGGAGGAGTAGAGAGCTTTTTTCAGCCTCTTTATTTTCTGAGATGCTATGTGAGGTAACTGTGAAGGATAAAGGCATTGCGTAGTGTGTCCAAAGCCTCCAGTTTCTTTTGCTGTGCCTTAAAGGAGTGTGAAGGAAATGGACCATTTCCCAAGACTTCTGTTTGAGAGCCATGCTCAGAGTCTCTGTGAATAATGTTCTGCTGGTAGCGAGGTACCAAGATAATTGGACACTCCTTCAGAAGGCCCAGATTTCCTCTGTGCCTACTTATGTTGCTACTTAGGCATGTGAAAATAAGCATAGCAAATACGATGACTTGTGGCAATGTCCACTGAGATCTGGGGCCACATCTGTCAATGTACATTGCACTGTTTTATCTCTCTGCAGGTCAGAAAACTCTCCTCTTGCATCTCAGAATAATCCTTCCTTTAGGTGATATTTCTGTTTTTATCTAGCCACTCTTACATGTCTTCACTCTTCTTAACTACAAAATGTATTCCTTCAGCTCTGGAAGAAGACCTGCAAACGTATCTGTCACTGGACTTGAGTCAGGCTGCGGGAATGCAGCAAGCTAGTTGCTGCAGAACTGTCCCAGTGGTTAAATCTGTCAAAACTGATGTTTCATTTCTCTATACATTTCTCACATCTCCAAACTTGGAAGCTGAATCTTTGATTTATATGAGTCTGTGATCGTAACTTTTTCCTTTGAACCTGAAAGCTTAGAACAATTCTGGACTAGGCTTTTCATCTTGGACAAGCTGTATCCCAGTCTTACCCTGCATGGCAAAGTCTGAAACAAGTTCTAGTTAGCGATCACTGAGTAGAAGATCAATGTACAGAACTTAGTGTACAGTCAAGATTAAGTAGGTTTTATCTGTACTCATACATATATGTAAATGATCTGATGTATTATTACTTGATATATGAATTCCTTCTTGCCCNAGAAGGACCTGGGAGTCCTGCTGGGCAACAAGTTAACCATGAGCCTGCAATATACTGTTGTAGCCAAGACCAATGGTGTCATGGGGTGCATTAAGAAGAGGAGGTTGAGGGAACTTCTTATCCCCTTCTACTTCATCCTAGTGAGGTCACATTTGGAGTATTGTGTCTACTTCTGGGCTCCACAGTTCACAAGAAACAGGGAAATACTAGAGAGAGTCCAATGGAAGGTTATGAGGATGATTAAGGGATTGGAGCATCTCTCTTAGGGGGAGTGACTGGGAGACTTGGGTCCGTTTAGCCTGAAGAAGATGAGAGGGGATCTTACCAATGTTTATAAATACCTAAAGGTCTTGTGTTAAGAGGATGAGGCCAGACTTTTCAGTGGTGCCCAGTGACAGGATGATGGACGATGGGCACAAACTGGGAACACAGGAAGTCCCACCTAAATATCAGGAAAAACTTCTTTACTGTGAGGGTGACAAAGCACTGGAACAGGTTGTCCAGAGAGGTTGTGGAGTCCCCTTCTTTGGAGACTTTCAAAATCTACCTGGGTGCATTCCCATGTGGCCTGCCCTAGGTGATCCTACTTTGGCAGAGGGGTTTAACTAGATGATCTTCAGAGGTCCCTCCCAACCCTACTATTCTGTGATTCTGTGAACTGAGTCAAGTTCATGAAAGTAGAAGTCATATGGGAGGACACAACATAGCTGCTGTCATTGGATTTGACTGTAAGACGGAGGCCCCCAGCATGCATAGTGTTTCCATGGGAAAGACGGAGGTTTGGCGAGTGCAGTGTGTGGGATTTTTTGGCAAGAGATGTTCCTGACATTCTCCCGAAAGGCTCTCCATAGTGCATGTGAATGTGGAGCTGGCCAGATATCCTGTGAGCC
Organism: Todus mexicanus; assembly: GCA_013389965.1. NCBI lineage: Eukaryota > Metazoa > Chordata > Aves > Coraciiformes > Todidae > Todus > Todus mexicanus. The sequence continues at coordinate 9,232 of WEIS01060923.1, read as the reverse complement.
AGTTTTAGTACACATACCTCAAGGAGGTAAAAAGTTAGCAGAAGTGCTTTAGGATAATGCAAAGGGAAATAGATTTAATTAAGGCATACAGCTCTAGGTGCCTTAAAAGCATTTAAATTTGTTCCTCAAAACAGCACTGAGTAGAGTTTTGGAATTTCTCTCATTTGATTGGGAAAGCTGTAACAGCTTCTCCACAGTCTATGGACTTCTATGACTTGAAGTCACACAGGAGGATTAGAGGGCAGAGTCAGGCAGTTGTTTGGTATGCATTTACAAGCTCACAGTCTGATCTTAAAATAAAGTTGTAGCTAGTTGCACTTAACCATACATCAGTACCTCTATGGGTAATAAGTGGGATGGAAGAGGTCTGGCGTGTAACAAAATATTTTTTCTGCAGAGTCTGTCTGAGCGAAGGATTGTATTTGAATAATCTGCTGCCATTTTATTCTTGCTTTCCACCCATATGAAAATGGTGAAAAGGGAGGAGGAAGAACCTACATTTTTAATTGTCCAAATAAAAATCAAGCGTTTTGCTTATTTCATAATTATAACTGATGCAACATGCAAGAAGTTTATTTTCCACTATTTTTTGTAACTTGGTAATTATAAAAAAGTATTATTGATGATGGCTTTAAAACAGGAATGTATAGTAGTTTATTTAGCATCTCTTGCTTTTTCTTTAACATGCCTTAAGCTACTGAAAAAATTATTTACTATGTCACAAAATTTACTGCCTTATTAGTTAAAGGAAAATATTTCCCTACAGATATTTTCACATGTAATACTATTTCCCATATTTCACAAGCTGTTTGCAGTTTAAACTTAATCATATTTGCCTTTCCGTCACTGAAGCTTTTTAGAATTACCTTAGAGATCTAGATCTTATTTGGATATTTATAGCATAATTAGATTTGACATATCGTACTTTGTTTATCTCAGTTAATGCCTAAAGGCTTGATTCTGATCTGAAATCTGCAGAGGCATAGCAGCAAATTTGGAATAAACTCTGTACTGGAGATGCTAATAGCAGTCTTTGTCCAAAATAGTCACTTGACGCTCCTCCTGCCTCCTAAAATGTGTTAGGTTGGAAAGATGTGTTTGTATTTTGTTTGGAATGAGATCATAGCAGGAAGTGGAGCTAATCTGCAGGATTTTTGTCTTTGGTCCTTGTGCTCTCCATATATATTATTGTATAGCTAGCATATGAGTACTTTTTATTTACTGGAATAGATATGGGTTTGAACTTTCAAATATCCTCTGCCACAAAGAGACCTGATCATTTGTACTGTTGCTTTGTATCATTTTCTCTCTATTTTTAATAATGCAGAGATCCAGATATAAATTTGTCATTCCTGGAAAGTCGGTCTGGACTAATGATGTTCCACGTAGGACTTTATTTTCATGAATCAATGAGTTAATTATCATCCAAAATATATAATTTACCCCCAATAAATAAAAAATATTTTTAGTTGTCTTTCTTCACGTTGATTTTCCAAGGATGACTCTAGGTACGTGAATTAATATTTTTCTTTGCTTTAAAAAAGTTCAGTGTGGTCATACCACACTATATATACTCTATGTCTATACATATCTATAGCTGATATCTATAGAATGGTATGACATGATATCTGTCAGCTAGTGCTGTAGTACTAGAAGAAATATTGCAATATGTATTGCCTGGCAATGCATCAATTCTTACTGCTGGGTTATTTGTATTTGGAGTGCACTGACTTAAAATATGGAAATTGTTATGTTTCCCTGTCTTGCGTGCGTTGGCAAAACTCTGTGATCATCCTCTCCCCTGACACATAGTTTCATCAAGAGATTTGTTAACATGCTAATTTCTGTCACCAAACTGGTTTACTGTGTCGGTCATGAAGGCTGGTCATATTTGAAAGCAGGAACACTTATCTGTCTCACAGTGGTTTGCCTCCATTGAGTAAAAGGCATGGGGAACCTTCCAGTGTTCGGCTCTGAGAATAGAGTGTATTGCAGAAAAGCTCTGGTGTAAATAGGATCATGTGTGTACTGCTTTTGTTTGAAACACTGAAATACTTCTTTTCCTGAGGTTTTCCTTTGGTAGGGAAATGCCAGGGGAGTGGAGAGACCCGCCAGGAACCAGTGGCTGTTGCGGGAATGCTGATGAGGCATGACCACTGACAGGGCAATGGCAACCACACCTATAAAGAAGTCCTTGTGGAGCTCAGCGACCAGAGCAGGCAGAGAGTGGTGTGGCAGCCAGAGCACAGGGCAGCAGCTGGCACAGAAGCTGCGCAAGAAGGATGCTGAAAGCTACGCCAGCTTTGACCAGGAAGGGATGATTTCCGCCTGGCCATGGCCTCTCTAAGCTCTGCCCCCATCACAACTAATGCAGCTGCCCAGGCAGTGCTCCAATGGGAACATGGAGCCTGCCAGGCATCAGGCTGCTGGCTGTGCCCAACTCTCACACCAGTGCAGGGTGGCAGCAGTGAGGACCCCTGTGGGAGGTGCAACCAGGGAGAGGAGCTCCTCTGCTTAGGGACAGAGCTCTGCAGAGAGGTAAGGAGGTTGAGGAGCATCAGAGAGTGCTAGAGGGAGATTGATAACTGGAACCACATCCTGCCTTCCCTGAGACAGGCTCAAAAATCTGACAAGGTGCATAACACAGAGAATTCCCTTTCCCCTCTCCATCTGACTGAATGCAGGGACTTGAGGGATAGGGGGCAATGGTGACAAGTTCCTCCTTGGTGCAGCAGGTGTATCCCTGCAGAAACAACCTCACCTTTTCAGGTGCCCTTGATTAATGGGTATGAGATTTTGCCTTAGGTTCATTAGTGGAATCTAATAATAATAATACTGAGGACAATGATTTTTCTAGCTTGGAAGTGTCACCGAGGTTAATTCAGCCTATGCTTTGCATCCAAAGTACTTGTACAAAGAAGAAAAGGCACGCCATTGTCATAGGTGACTCCCTACTGAAGGGAACAGAAAGAGGGCTTTATATGCAGACAACAGCAAGTTGGGTGGGTGTGTACTTGATGGTATGGAGGCTCTTTGGAGGGATGTGGACAGGCTGGATCAATGGGCTCAGGCCAGTGGTATGATGTTCAAGAAGTTCAAGTGCTGGGTCCTATATGTGGGTCACAGCAACCCCAGGCAATGCTACAGGCTTTGGGAATGGTGGCTAGGAAGCTGCTGGATGGAAAAAGACCTGGGGGTTTTGGTTGGCAGCTGTCTGAATATGAGCCAGAAGAATGCCCAGGTGGCCAAGAAGGCCGCCAGCATCCTGCCTTAGATCAGCAATAGTGTGGCCACGATGGCTAGGGAAGTGATCATCCCCCTGTGCTCAGCACTGATGAGGCCACACCTC
>WEIS01060922.1:0-44389 GCA_013389965.1 Todus mexicanus | reverse complement strand
CTCCCTCCCTCCCTCTCTCTCTCACTCACTCTCTCACTCTCTCTAAACCTTTTACACTGCGGTTGAACAAGCCTCTGGATAAAGACTTTATCCAAAAACCCCCTCTTTAAAGTTATTTCAAATTTCTCTGCAAGGCTTTCAGAAATCTGTTTGTTTGAGGGCAGAATTAGATGTGACCGGCGTTTTATTGTGACATAAAACCATATTTCTTCCCTGGAAGATTAAAAAATAAAATCGGTTAATAAGAAAAGCTGTCAGCAACAGAAAATGGCTGACATAATCCGTTTATCCTCCGAGCAATAAAGATATTGGTCCTTGGGAGTCTATCCTCTCTCTCATGTTATTTCGCCCAAAACATTATCTTCCCAGCATTCTGATGGATTAAGAAGTCATATGGGAGATAGCAGGGAAATGACAGATACAAAAAAAATAATATCCTTTCATTTCCCCTCCTCCCTGCACTCTCTCTCTCTTTCTCTCTCCCGTTTTCTCCCCAGCCCCTCCTTCCCCTGCCTCACTCTCTCTCGTTTTCTCTGTCCCCTTGGAAAAGTGGCCCATCTCTTTATTTCCAGCATCCCAGAACCTTGTGAAAGTCCCAAGCCACTAAGTCTGGTACGGTGTGGAGCAGCAACACAGAACTTCTTGCACGCCTTCATCCCTCTCACACATGCAGATGCTAACAGCTCGGCACCATTTGGTATCCAAATACCGCCTGAATTTTTAGGAACTGCAGTCACAGCTCTCTGTCCCTGCTTTGAAGCATGTCTGAGCAACTTGCTGGAGGAAGGAATATTAAATCCACCGCTGGATTTGCGTGGACCAGAGCTGGAGCTCTTTCCTGGTTTCATTTTGGTGATGAAATCCATGGATGGAAGAGGGCTCTGGTCGTTGGAAAATTCCTTTTCTGCATTCACAACCATTTTCTTGATGCCTTCTTCTGTTGAAGTGTAGCCACTACAAGAGGTCATGTCCACAGCAGATGAGTGGGCAATCCTGGTGGTCTCATTCTTGGTCTTGTGGGCCACTGTCTTCTTGTCTTTCTGGAGGTCCCAGACCTGCTGGACATAAAACACAGCACAAAGCTGAGGTGCCAGGGTTCTGGAACACACTGCTTTGACCCTGGCACTGTGTGTCTGCTGGCTTTCTGCTCCACTTGAGCAGCCTTTGCATTTCCCCTTCTCTCAGGGACTCTGAGAGGCCTGCACTGCCACCAGCTACTGTCCTTCCATGCCTCTGCCTGACCAGGGCTTGCTCCAACATCAGAACAAATTCCCCAAAAGGCTTTGGAGGTGCAGGCTGGGAGGGACATGAGGTACTATTTAATCCCTTCTGCCTGCCCATGGCTGGGGACTCTTCTCACCCTTTCCCTTCTTCACTGCTATCTCCTGGTCGCTTCACAACCCTGACTCAGGCTCCCGCTCAGTTACAGATGACTGAAATGTGTTGCCGGGACTTTTTTCTGTCAGGACGAGTCAAAATATATGAAAATGGAAGTTTTAAAGAAAGAATATAATGCTGCCTCCTTTGGCAATTTTCATGGAAATTTTCATCTTCTTTATTCTTCTTTTTAGCTCTTTTGCATCTTGTGAGCATTTTAATTAATTTCTTTACTTTTTGCCCAGCAGAATCAGCTCTGCTTTGCTATTTTGCATGATTTAATGGATTATAGAGGATGTGTTGTCAACTTTTGGCTTACCATTTAGCCGACACCCAGGTCGAACTACTTGCTCATGAACGTTCCCCCAAATTTGTCCACCCATTTCATAGCTAGAAACGTTCTTATTTCGAGAACCATGTTGTAAAATTAAAAATACATATACCCATTATAAAATGCATCGTTTAAAGCTCTTGAGTTTTACCTAAAAGATAGAAAGTAATCAGTCGTAATGTCCATTAAGACTGCAAAAGTATAGCATGGAGTGATGGGTATGGTTCTCCCATAGCATTTTGTGTCTCACAAACAAAGAAATTTGCTTTCTTCTAGCAGCACTCATTTCCCACAGTAAAAGAACCTATGAAAAGAAAAAAATCCCCAAATCAGCTAGGCAGAAGATAGTTCTACCACATTGAGTATTGGTTTAAGATAGCATTTTAAACTGTATTTTGGACTGCGCTAGTAAGAACAAAATAAGGTTTTCTTTACTTACAACAAAGTAAAATAAAATAAAATAAAATTAAAACAAGCCCTGAAAAGGTTTGTTGGGACAGTTAAAATACACTAAAAATCAAAATTAGATCAAAGCTTTTTTTTTTTTTAAATTGGTACTTTCCCTCAAAGTTTTGGTCTCCACTATCTTCCACCAAAAAAGCATATAACAAGTTTTATTGACTGCTAATCATTCTTAAAAGACCTTAAATCCTTTTCTCTTCCTTCATTTAATGAATACAAACATCTCCTTGGTGTTACTTCTGAAGCTCCAAGGGAGCCTGCATGTTCATTTGGGAATATTTGAAAGATGACCCTAATATCAGAAGCATTGGCGTCAGCACACTGCAAGTATCCAAATGAGCCCCAGAAGAACTCACTGTCAGGAGAAGACCACTTCCACTCAAAGCCTTCACAAGAAGATCCACCTTCCAGCTGAGCTTTGAAGCAGAAAAAAAAAACCCCATAGTTTGCATGTGAGATTTATACATGGAAAATATTAATAATAAAGATCCAGTGTGAATATGAGCAGCTGATTTTTCCAGGACTCTCTGAAAAATTACTTTGTCAGATGATCCCAAAATCTGCCCAGAAAAAACAGACTGCACCATTATAAATCACTGAAAAGGCCAGTTTGTTTTCAGATTCCTTTGTAGAGGAAGACTTTAAGCTGAAAATCATATTCAACCTAAACTCCATCCACCATTTCTATGCCTATCGAGGCATGAGTAAAGGTTCAAGACCATTGCTATTTCCACAATGGGGCAAACTAAGCAAAGAAGAGCCTAGGGATCCTTTTCCAAAAGCTGGCAGACAATTTAAGGGATTGCCAAGGGTGAAGAATCACCAGGTGGAAATACGTAAGTACAGGGAAAAACTAGACCAAGGGAGTCATCTGCCTATCAGCACCAATTCAGGTAGCTCTCTGGGGAGGAGGTCACATTGATTACCAAATAAACAGAGGATGTTGGCACCAGGGATGGAGGGAGATGAGTATATTGACTTTCAGCTACGCAAATTTGTCAACTGCCTGTAAAACACATGATTACTATGGAATTACATGTATTACATTTTGTATTTATTCTTATTCTTATTTAAAATATAGATACTCTCTGGGGCTGGATTCAGATGAAAACCGAGGATTAAATATAAGAAACAAAGCAGGAATTCAGTAGCAGCTGAACATAGGAAATATTAAAGTAAGGAAGCAGGGGATAAGAATTAAAAACAAAGCCAGGATTTAAAGAATAGAGGGGAGCCAGTATCACAGACCTGGGCCAGCCCTTGAACAGCCACCTAGATGTTTCTGAAGTTCTCAGATCAGCATATAATTTAAACAGTTGCACACTTTTCAATCCTCCTTCATAGGTTATGGTTTCTAGATCTCTGATGAGCCTTGCTGGTATCACTTTTGGTTGCACATGAAAATCCCAGTTAACAGCTAACTTCCATTGTGCTACTGGGTGACCTTGGCCAGGACACCTGTACTTTCCACATTGTCATTCCCCCTCTGTGAAATGGGAGGGGACTCCTAAAATCTCCAGAAACCTACTAATGAGGACTGTGTGAGTGTTCTGTAATAATAGATAAGAGGGGGGAGACAGAAACACTTCATGAAGGTAAAATGGCTGGTGGACAGTGTGATGACTTCAGGAGGCAGCACCCTCATGGAGAGGATGTCCAACTGCCTGCAAAGGCAGATGCCTCTGCATTCAAGCTTTCACATATTCTTGCCGTGATTCATAGGTTTTTAAAACTTTGAGAAGGCATTATATTTCTCCAGTCTCACTTGTGGCACTACCACTACCTGGGAATTTCCCAGTGCTGGTTCCTTTCTTGGCAAATGACTGTTTCTTGTTATGTGCATGAAGGCAGTTAGCCCAGTGACATCCTGGATTATGCTGTATCTTCTAGACTGGAAACCTATTTCTTTTGTGACTTGAAAAAGAAGAGAGAAACTCACTCACACCAGTGAGTTCAAGAGATGAGAACTTTCCAGGTATGACCTGCTGCATGTCTGGAAGCACAGGGAAACCATGATAGAATTGGAGACATATCATCACCCTTTGGATCAACTGAACAAGCCAGAACCTCTCGGACAGTCAGATTTGGTGTCAGGCTACCCTTTGGACTCTGTGTGGTAGGTGCCTTGAACACTGGTCTCTCAGACACCATTCACTCTGCTCTGTAGTAGTGCCCTATAGAAGTACCAAAACAAAGCTATCTTGCTGGGAGGTACTGTTGAGACAAATAGCAGAAGACCATTCCTGCCAAAAATTATCAGCAGGGATGAGTATGTAAAGACTTGGAGGTGACACGGAGACTAGGACAGCAAACTGGCAGCATCTCTGGGAGCACAAGCATGTCCCAAATCTCAAATTAGTGCCCCATTTCCCTTTCTCTGGTAGCGCCCTAAGGACTCCTCAGGATGTGGATAAATGCCATGAAGACTAGATTGCAAACTCACCCTTTCCCAAGGCATCAGATAATTTGGGGAGCCTGAAAGCCTCTGACTGGCACTGACCTTCAGTATTTCCACCTCTGTTAATGTCTAGCAGCACCCTACGAGTACTGCTCTGCTGGCACAGGCACAAGAGGCAGCAAGGAGGATGGAGAGGAGACACAGACGCACACACACTTACACATGCTCACAGGGATAAAAAGGATAACTGGATCCATGAAAATAAGCCAAGCACTGCCATCGTCGGTCTAAATGCAGATAAGTATTGTACTGAAAACAAAGATTACTTGTACTTTGTAGATAGAGACGTGTTTTGTTACAGGATGCTTTGTATGGAATTGGGTCACAGCAGAATATGAGCCAACTCCCCCCCTCTCACCCGCCTCCTCCCAACCTCCCTCTCCGCCTGCCTATCCTTTGAATCTGGAGCCAAATCTCAAGGGTAACGGAGTAGAAACTGCTACAGTTTTGCTGTTTTTTCCCTTGGCTGGGATTTGCTTTTCATTTGTGGGGCAATACTTGTGCCTCTCTGCCATTCATCTATTAATTAATGTCATCGATTATGAGCTGCTTCTCTCACCCTTGTGTTTTCAAGCCTCTGGAGGGAGAGGGGGAGGTGAGGTACATCCAAAGGATCCCCAGTTCAAGTGACAAGGGAAGCACCAAAGCTTTGTTATCCTTCTCTCTACCCTCATCCCCTTGCCATACTCTTGTCTGCTGTTGCATGTCCTCTAACCTGGTATATGTGCTGTGCTCATGGCCTTGATATTTGACCACCTACCCCTTTCCCCCATAAAGAAAAGCATCTCCTATTGTCCTTCCAGCATTCTTCTGCTTCAGGAAACACCTTTGTTCCCGCATTATTTGTGGGTCCTATGGCATAACCTGCCCTTCACAGTAACTCCAGATGCGAGTCCATATCTTGGGCACTATCTACTGCATGGCTGAAATTTATCAACAAATCAACATTAACACTCAAGACCCTCGCCAACAAAAGTGTTTCTACATCCCAGGCTTCTCCATCTCCCATATGAGACATTACAACAGAGATCTATTCCCTGAAACCTTTGATCAGTGCTTGCATGCTTCCCATAGATTATTGTCTTCCTTGGTTCTGGATCTTGGTACTTCTTCAGAGTGAATGTGTTGCTGGCCATGACAGACAGAAAGGAAAGGACGTCCAAACTCTGGACATATTCACATGTGGGGGTTTTGTTTGTTTGTTTGTTTGTTTGTTTGTTTGTTTTTAACAGAAAGAGGGAGTTTCACTATCAGGGAAATACTAACTTCCTTCTAGTTTCTCCTTTCTCCTGACAAAAAGTTGTTTTGGAGTTCTTTCTCAAGAACCAAAGGACAGGCAGCACTGTGCCCACAAATGCCGGTATCATAGCTGGAGAGATGGATGGATTTTTCTCCAGCTATGGAAGCTAGAGAATGCCTTTATTTTTGTTTTGTTTTGTTTTGTTTTAAGTTTTTACCACTCACGACCAGCAGTGGAGCTCCGAGAAATGAGCCAAACAAGATCCAAGGTCTGAAAGTTCTCACTTCTGGGCTCTGACAAAACGCCTGAGACTGGAACTACGAGCACTCAAGCAAGATCTCTAGGGAACATGAAACATTTCAATTTTACAAAACAGAAGGAAGTATTCTGATTTAATGGGTATTAAATGTGTATTGGCATGTGCATTATTGGATTACGGTGTGATTGGTGGTAGCTGGTCACTGTTTATTCTACCCATAAGAAGCCAAACTGCTAGTGTGGTACAGGATGGCAATTCATGCATACTTACATGGTATTGCATTTTTACCAGTCTCATGATTTGCCATAAGACAGACCTACAATTGCTTTCAGAGACATACCACCAAAACCAGCCTAAGCTGTATGCCATCTCCAAACCCTCTCCCACATGTTTGGCTTCCTCTCCCAGGTCACCCTTATCCTCAACAGCCATGGAAACTACAGGGTTTCAGATTGGCATCCCATACCACTGCAGAGCCAGAAGCCCTATGAGTGGGGCCCTATGGATGGAACACGTTTGACCATTACTAGTGTAATACAAGATGACAAGGTCTTGAGTTACTGAATAGACCAACTTGGACCCTTATCATCTCTCCAGAAAGGCCAGTTAGAAAAGATGTCATTTCTTCAAACTCTGAGCTTGGGGGATTTAAATAGACACCCAAGTATTTTACATATATATATATATATAATTTTTTTTCCTCAATGCTGAGTCAGTGCTCACTTTCCTCCCCGCAATGCATTTCACTCAAGGGCCTGGTCCAGCCACCATTAGAGCTGATGAATCCCACATCAAGAAAAGACGTCACAGTGTGGTGCAACATAAAGTTTTTATTGGTGCAGGTTGGGAATGAGGTGCATAACTCACTGGCGCTGTTGCCACTTGTGAGTAATGCACCCATTCCACGCTCCTGTGGATAAAACCTTTATGGCCCACCACAGCACTGGGTATTGCATCTAATATATGCACTGCCATAATGATAAGCACTGAAAACCTGTTTTTTTAACCTGTATTCTTCCCTCCTCCTATCCCCCTTTCTCCTTCCCACCCTTAAATACCCTCCGTGTCTGCTTCTTGGTGCTTTACTTCTGCTTTGTCAACTGCCTGGGGAACCCGCTCTATCGATATTCTGGACAAGGTTATGATTTGGAAAAAAAAAAAAAAAACACAGAGTGAGCGGCATAATTTAAAAATCAAAGAAATTCATTTCAGTAGTAAAAGGTTAACAGCCTTTAGGAGGAACACTTTTTAATCACCCACGTCTAGACTCTATCACTCGAATCACCGGCAGCAGGAGTGAAATATGGCCAAGCCCCCGTCACCAAACAGCACCTAAAGACTGTTGTATTTAATCATGTCTGTGCACTAGTTATGGATTTTCATTATGATTCCCGATGCTGTTGCGCTGTGTAAAATATTAATATCCATAGTAATGATGCATGAAGCTTGGAGTGTAATTTCTTCACTCTCCTTGTCTGATATTAAATTGTTACCACTTTATCATTTGTGTAGAACTGCACGTTTCAATTAATCTTTCCGTATCAGCAGCCCTGATTAATATAGATCATGATTCATAAGCTTATCGTCACTATAGTTTTAACAGATCATTTATAAAGATCTTAAATTTCAGGGCCTGGGAGGCGCAGCCACTCCGTCCAAGGCTTTTCTCACTCCTTGCTCCAGCAGGTTTCTCCATTCAAACAACTAATTCCAGGAAAGAAAATTAGCCAGATAAAAATGCTTGTTTGATTTTTTTTTTAACTTTACTCAGAGCTGCCTGTAAACTTTTTGCCTGTTCATCTCATCAAGCAGAAGGTGCATGGCTACAGATGCTCACCAGCTTTGGTCATCCTTGATTCATCCACTCCACGGGAGCTGCCCTGGGCACTCACAGAGGTTTTTGCAGCTCCCTGACAATTACTAGCCCTCTTCATCTCCAGATGATGGCCACTTCTCACGTTATGAAACCATGCTAGAAGGCACATGCTATAGCCATGGGCTGAAAACTCACTGAGGCAACACACTTTCCTCTAGCAAGAAAGACCTCTTTCCGCTGCACCCCTTCCCAAAACCTGTGAAAAATCACGAGGGTCCAAATTCTACATTTGCATAAAGGAGTGAGCTCCTGGCCAGAGCCAGCCATCCTTTATTTTCAATGTTAGCCCAGATCCATGGGAGAGAGTTATTGCCTGAGCTGCAGCACTGAAAGCTTCCGGGACTCCTTCAAGGTGATTGCCTCGGAGCTGGGAAGTGGTGACAACCATGAATGCCCCCTCAGCTCCCCATGGAAAAGTTTGGTGCTACCCAGTGCAGTGCCACTGTGTGCAGAACCACCAGGTCTCCTAAGGCAAGACGTTATGCAGGCATTGCAGTGCGTGGCACAGATGTTTGCCTTGAAAATTTATGGCAGAAAGCAGTAACCCACGCTCATCTGGAGATGAATACACAGCATCTCACATGCAGGAGTGCCAGGCGCTTTCAGGATACTGTTATAATCATAGTAATGAAGCACAGCAACCAATTAGTCATTTTTTAGTGGATAGAATTGGAAAAGACGCATTAGACAGTTTAAAAAATCCATCAAAGGTCCCTGTCTCGCTTTCTGTATATTCTCCAGGGCTTTGTCAAGTGATCTTAAGTGTCTCAAATAATGTAGAGACTCATGAGACTATTTAAAATCCCAATAAATTATTTTTTCCCTCTACTTAGATATTTTCTTTCCTGACAGTCCCAGAATTTCTCATTATAACTCTCAGTTCAGATTTGCAGAAGGATGTGGGGTTAACCAGGAGGAACAACTCTGGAAACCCCACTGGGAACTGCATAAGTTGGAGCAGGCAGGTTCCAAGCTTTGTAGAGGCAGAAGCATATAAAGGGGGCATCTGCCATCTTCTTCCTCACCATCCTCTTCCTCTGCCATCTTCTTCCTCACCTCTGTGTTCATGATAGGTGAGCACTGCGAAGCATGGCTCCCAGGTGTCAAGGATCCATACCCCTTCCTCCTTCCTCCCTGGGAAGCACACACAGAGTTGGATGCTAGCAGTCTCCTCTCCCTTGTGCTTCTTGCCCCTCTGCCAAAATGGGCATGATAACAGAAACACTGTGATGTTTTATTAACCTTCTGCACTCCCTAACTAACAAGGGGGAAGGGAAAAACCCTGGGAAGTATACATCCCTATCTGAAATCTATACAGCAAGACAGATCTAGCTAGAGCAGTCTTCAGGGCATATATACATTACCAGGCTACAGTGAAATATGGCCTGAAATTTGTCTCCTAAGATGAGATAATGTAGCCACGTTAACAGCTGCAACTGTCACTTTCAAGTGAAGTAGTGGGTATTGTGTTGAGTACATTTGCAGGGCAATTTTCCAGTTGGAATAAAAGCCTTTCTGAGGTGAATTTTACTTGGTTTTTATCCATCTATCTAAGGTTATTTTTATATATATATTATACAAATATTGACTGGTTCTGAGGGCAATAGAGGTAAAATATTGCACTAGGAAAGAAAATAGTTCCCAAGTCTCTCTCTATATATTTTGGCCTCCGCTAAAGGCTCAGGGCAATATATGCCATTTTCTCCCCCAAGGCACAAAATTTTACTGCTTTTGCTTCTTAGCTATTTTATTATCCCTTTGTATGTTTGTAAAGAAGAAACAGATAGGGTAGTACTGGACTTGGAGATTTCTGCACAAAGCAATGTGTTTTGGAAGAGTTTTGCATGAAACATGAATTTACATTGCCAGGATCTGTGTTTTAGAAGTACTATATAAAATACACATAAATGCCATTACCTGTATTGGGTTTTTTCTCCAAAATTAATACAATAATAACATAACATAACATAATCTCACAATTATTCACGATAGGAGTTTCAACAGAGATCAGGGCTTTGCCGTACCAACCTCTCTGAAATACATTTTAGGTAGCTTAGGTACTAGGCAATTTATGTATGTCACAGAAAAGCTGTGCTGGTTTAAGATGATGAAGACTTTTACTGGCAGCAATGGAAACTCCTGCTGCATCTGCCTGTTTGCACATCCACCATTTTTCTCATCATGCTGAGCTGAGAAGGTAGCATGTGCACAGAGGAATCAGTGCCTGAACCCCTTTTGATACCCAGTGAAGATAAAGAAAAAGTCTCCTTTCCAAATTTGCCCCAGAAACCTTGCGTACCCATTTTTGGGTGAGTTCTGAAGAGCCTAGCAGCAAATGAAAGTGCCAATGTAGAACCTGGAAGTGTGAGTGAGGGTTAATGTCCAAGGAGGTGACTTATCTCAGTGTTTAGCCTTGGAGCATGAAAAGGACAATGTCCACCTCTGGGCTCTGGGCTTCACAAAACACATTGTGCAGTTCCAGAAGGAAAAAAGGCATCATGGTTGGCTCAAGGGCTGGAGGACAATAGCTGATAGTGAGATGGTTGGGGAACATAAACTACTCAGTGTATCAGAAAGTGAGACAATAGGTCTTGAGGGGCCCTGGACACCTTCCCACTGGAGAACAGAGAAAGGCTGAAAAGCCAGTGAATGGAAGCTAAACCTAAGTTCAAGCAGGGAATTTTTGCCTGCAGGTACAAATGTCACCTGGAGTGGGCAACAAGGTAGGCTTTTGCTTCTTCCCTCTTGGTAAGTTGAGATGCCCATTTGCAGTATATATCTAGACAAATCTGCAGTGGGAAGAAAAACAAAGGGTGGTTCTCGCTAAGACTCATAGGAACAGGTTTGGTCTTTGTCTTCCTCATGGATCCTTTCAAGACTGTTCCATCTCTTTTCCTGTCTCATATGGCCTTAGAGGAGGCACCTGGCTTGGGGAGCTAACTCTCAAGCACATCAAACACATTTACCACCAAATTTATCCTAACTGAGCTGCCTGCAGAGCTGACCCAGGTGGAGATACAGTCACCCAAACCTTGCCCCCAGAGAGATGGCAGTGAGCCCACAGCGGTCCCTGTTACTGAGCAGTCAGAGAGTATGGAGAGAGGAAACAAATCACCCGTAGCGCCTATAGCCACACGCAGAAATTAGAGAGTCTGACTATAAGGTCACAATAAATCAGTGCACTGACAAGGAGATCTACCCTTTGTCCAGGGTAGAAGATTTATCTCTGACCCCAGGCAGGGGCATTTCTTCCTTGATTTGTTAAATGTTGAACAGAAAATGGAGCTAGATCTGAAGCCTGATGAGTACCTGATTGCAGATGCTCATGCCCAACCCCACGCCCTCTCTTGCCCCCCCTCCGCAGACAAATAGGGCGTTCTCAGGATGCTGTATTATGTTTCAAGAAAACCTCTATTTTTTCTGTCTGTGATGGACCACCTTCTGCAGAACTTGATTATGTGGTTTGTTTTCCTGATGACATTTTAATCAGAGGACGCTCTCTTACAAAATGCTAACCAGCACTAGGGAAGAGCCTGCAAGCTGTCAGCAGAATGGGATGGGTGTTCACCAGAGGGAAGCACAGCGCATCCCGGTGTTGTGGGAGACACCATTCTGGGGTGCAAGAGGAATCAACACACCAAGAAAAAGGTTTCTGAGCACGGGTCGAGTTTCCTGGGTTTCTTTTGGAAAAGTGTTTCAAACTCAGGGCTAGAATTCAGCAGTGATCAGGAGGGAATGAATTTTGCACAACTGCAGTGTCAGAGTGAAGGATTGCACTGAGTGCCTTCCAGTTTCTGTGCATGGTTGGACAGGGTTGAGATAAAGGAGTTTGGATGAGACCTGCAACCAGGAAAGAGAAAAACTGCAGGAATATTAGCAACACCTGACTTGTACCTGTGTTCCAGGACGAAACATGTGTACTTGTCTTTCCATAAGGCCTCAGTTGTGTACCACCTCCATACTGATAAATGCACCAGCTCCAGAAAGACATCACCTTCACCCTGAAATGGCAAACAATATTTCCTCCTTCACCTCCACGGACAAAATCTACAGACGCTCAAGGTTCACTTGTAACAGAGTTTTAAACGCAATTTATAGCAGCCTAAGCTAAATTAACAAAACTAAAACCATGCTGCCATCCCATCTACACTACAGCAGTAATGAGCAATACAGGGAAGAATCAATGACATACATTCTGGCATTGCTTTACAAGCATTGAACTCCTGTACCAAAACTCTCAAGTTTAATTTTTTTTCATATCTTGCCACTAAATTATTCCTTAACTGACTATTGTTGCATTTTGAGGAAATTTTGACATATTATAAATGCAAACATGCCCATAAATCTCACAGTTAAAACTTAGGATGAGAAGACTGTGTAATCATAAACAGTAAATATTTTGCTGTGACAGTGGTTCATAGGGGAAAAATTAGCATTTCACTTTCGTTTGGCCCAAATGTGTTTTGATTTCCTTGTAGGTTTTTTTGGTTCAGTCTCCTGTAATATAAATAATAATGTAGCCAGATGCTTGGTACATAAACACATGGCTGATGAGCAAAGGGATGTGAAGGATAATGTTCATCATCTTTAAAACACTGGGAAACGAGGCTACTGTTTCTGAACTGTATAAAATGCATGGCATAAACCAAATGTTAATATCCGGGCAGGATCATAGCTGCCCATGGTGACAGGAATATGGCATGGAGTGACTGGATCAATTTGCTTAGGGCTTTATCACACAATCTCGCCCTTTCTACACGAGTTTCAAAAAATCGTAGAGGTGCCTAATTTTACAGAAGAAGGCTGGAACATGGTGGTGTGACTATGCCATGAAGTAAAACAAGAATTCTCTAAGATCAATGCAAGTGAGTGCAGGATCTGGCTCACATGTTGGATTTTCTCCCGCCGTTCTTCCATTGGAAGTTATTGGAAGGAGGAGGTTCAGTCCCTCCTGAATGTGACCACAAATGTCTCTGATGGATATCCAGTGACTGTAGATATATTAAAGATTCCTCTGGAAAACAGATAATTTCTTTCATTCAAGAAAAATTAGGGAGGTTATCATCGTGTGAACAATGTCTGAATAATAGCTTACCTCTGAATTATGGATAAGAACTGATCACATTATTAAATATGATATGTTAAATATTTATCATTCTCTGTGTATGTGAATCTAAATTCAAGAGATTTAGCGGGATCACAAACAGTTTGGGTTGATTCCTGTGGTCACATTTTGTTTAACATCCTCCTAGATTCCAGTGTGTTACAACTGTGATAGCAGTATATAATCAATACCTTGCTTGTAGAAAAGTCTATAGCCATGTAGAAGAAAATTCCCAGCACCCTCTTCTCCAGAAAAATTTGCATAGAGTTTCACATTCCTGTGCCATTGGTGCCACCTATTGGTAAGTGCACAAGTCAACCCATGAAAGTCATTTCCTTTGAGCAGCAGTGATAGGGTCATGGGCCTCTCACCAAAGATGGCCAACTGCAGTCATGACTTAGGCATCATCTAGGACCAGTTTGGGATCAAGCTCCTCAGTTCCATTTGGGCATTCAACTCCTTTGATCATTTTCCACCAAGCTCAGCTCACAAACCTGAAAGGAAACAGCTTGCTGCTGGCAAGTTGAGTAGGAAGCCATACTGCTGGCTTCTGCTTAGTCTGGTCATCATTTTCATCTTCTGAGGAAGATAAGTTACTGGTCTGTCCATAAAAGATGTGGTGCCCATTGCAGTCTCCCAAGTCCTAAGTGGATCAGGCCTTCCTTCACAAAACTCTCCTTGGTTTCAGGTTTTATCTGACACAGTGACTTGGCCACAAATGCACCAATATGTTGTTCTTAGTCCTGGGTATCCATGAGAAGGGCAAGCTCCCAGAGGAAGTTAGCTGATATCTCTTTCAGGAAATGGTAAAAATCCTGTTCTATGTGAGTTACTTTGATGTCTGTTGAACAGTTACTGTTTATTGAGAATAACACTATTCTCTTACTCTATTGACCAAGTCTTCCTCAGGAATGCTTCCCAGGTAAAAGAAGGAAAAAAAGACTAAAATACTCTGACCACTTTATCTCCCTGGAGAGCATCTCCCAGGAGAGACCACTGGACATACTTGGCAAAGAGAATGACAGTCAGCTGTAGTCTGGCCAAACTTTGCCGGACAGAAGACCTGTCCACAGTACTTCTCTGCACAGATTAGATCTGGAAATTATTAAAAGTCCCATGCCAGATGACATTGGCAGTTATCTGAGGACATCAGCAAATTCTGGGCTGGGACTTTGTGCCAGATCCTCCTACAGTTCATAAAAAGCATTTGTTTCCTCAGCTGTGGTCTCCTTGCCAAGGAGGTCAGAGGAAGAACTTGTGAGTTGGGTAACCCCAGGAAAGCCTCAGAGTCTCAAACCCGACAGAGTGGGTGTGAATATGCACGGGTCATTTCCTCATCCAAGCAAGGGGCATTGCCTGAAGGGTACATCCTCTTACCACCTTGGCTTGAAGACAGCAGTAGGTGGCCCCAAGCTGCATCAGACCAACATCAAAATTCATGGATAAATCAGGATGAGTCCTGTTGGGAACACACTTTCTCCACGTCCTCATGTAATGACTCATTTCTAGCAATGGCTTCTCCCACATAATTTTCCAGGTAAGCTGGAACCAACCCAGAAAGGTGCTGTTTAGCTCCCCATTCACCTCCACCTCATCCTTTCCAGAATTTCCCAGCTTTGACAGTGCCCCTGTCTCTGATCCCAACACAGCCTTTCCTATTCCCTATACTTTCATTTCTGTTTCTTTACATCTTTATTAAACTGTATAGTCACTTTGATAGGAAAATTGAAAAGAAAAAGATATGAGGAACAACAAAAAAGCCATAATTATGAAGATTCAATTTAATTTTAAAGGTTGTGGAAGGAGGAAAAAAAAAGAAGCAGGAGAAGAAGAAACCAAATTAATTTAGCAGGCAAGCATTGCATGAAATATTGTTGGAGTTTAATAACCATGCAAAGACAGATGATATGTGTGGAAAAATTAGTTGTAGGACCTCATAATAGCCTATTAATATTTTCTACAGGCACAGAAACCCTTTGCTGAATGATTGTAACAAAGTAATCTTTTTTTTTTTCAAGACGTTAAAAAATATCTTCAAAAGAAGAAGACGGCAGCAATGTACATACTGTACAGAATGGAAACCCCAGCATGGCACGTCAGATCCCAGGCTAGATTCAGCACAGACTTCTCTGCTCTGCCACGATGGAGGGTCTCCCACCAGACTGCTTGCTGGGGGCAATTGTCCCAAGCGGTAGGACGAGGACCCTTGACAAGGCATCTCTTCCCGTTTTCTGACTGCTAGGTAAAGACATGTCTCCCAGCAAGGACAGGAGTGAGGTCCTCGTCAGCTGGGGGTACAGTTGCTTTGGGTGAGTAGGTTTGGTGGAGAAATGATCTCTTGGAGGAAATTATTATGTGCAGCTCCTGTTCCTGGACATGGCTGCTTGGTAGAAGTCGCTTTCTCCTTTCTCTTCCCAGAAGCCCCTGTATTGCCTTATTCAAAGAAAGCCCTGACTCAGAAGTGCCCAGACTCCACCAGCAGCGGATGCATAACTCATCTCATATATGTTTCTTCTTCCAGACAGCTCATTCTGTCAAAGGCTGACATTGACCTTGACCATATTGAAGTGGAAGAGGCCAAGGACAGTGTGCATCAATGGGTCTGAATGAAGAGGTCCACAGAGGGGCCAATGCCCAGCCTCACACGCAAATGCGCTTTTCCCTTCCCTCTCCACTTCCATGCCAAGGAGAGGTTAGACTCAGTTGTGTCACCCTCCCTCTTTCGCTCTGACATTACAGTCCTGTTTTCTCTAGATATCCCACTGAATGACTCCAGAGTCTTACCGACCAGCCACTACTTCCACAGTTGGGTCTGCTGTCATCATGATGTGATAGCAATAGGCAGGTGCCCCACAAAAATAGAGGCACCAACAGCTTTTCTCTCAAGGCAGCCCCAGGAGACCAAATGTCATGATCAAGCTCTTGCTGAGAACAGCCTTGAATTTGGGCCATGAAGCCGGAGATGGCACCAGAGCAGGGCAAGGCTGCTGGCCAAGGACTATGCTGACTGCACAACCTCACAACCTCAGTGCAAAGAGGAGGATGTTTGCATTGACTTATCACCTTCTGTTCCCTAACAGACAGGACAAAGACTTCCCCACCTCAGCGTGATGGTGGAAAGATGATGCTGATGCTGATGCTGAGGAGTAGCATGCTGAGGAGTAGTGCTCAGCTGAAGCATCAGTGTTGCTCAAAGGTAGAGGCAGCTGGAAGGAGCCCAGCGCTCAGGAGGACAAATGGTTTCACAGGCTATGCACGTGAAGGAAAGGGCAGTGATAATGTTGCTGCATAGTACTGTGAAACATACACACAAAACCATATATGTGCATATATGTCTTTAAAACCAGTGTTAAAACCAACTCAAATGAAACATCACCACATCTGTATCAAGACAAAGGATAGTAATGGGAACAAGGAAGAATAGATCTCTGTCCACAGACTTTTTAACTTGGTCTCTCAAAAGGATGTATTTCCTTGGTCCTAAATGGGATTTGCTTTAGCTCCAGACAAAACCCTTAGGATCCTGTAAACTCAACTAGGTCACTCCTGCAAGGAAAAAATAAAACTAAATAAAGAAATGAAATTAAATGCCAAAATGAATAAAATAAATAAAATAAAATAAAGCCAAGATAAAACCAAACTGCAATTCCTCATTCAGCATCTCCTTTCTCCTATTTTAATCTGTATAGTACCATCCAGTACCAGCCTCCCCCCTTCCCCTTTTTTTAAATACAGTCTAATCCTGAGTGTGAACTGATGTAGTTTGTGTGTTAGGGGGGAAAAAAATCTCTCTCTCTTTCTGCCTTTTTTTTCCCCTTCTTCTTTCCTTGGCCCAGTTCATTATTTTTCTTTCTTGTCACTCAGTGTGATAGGTTGAACAGAAGTGCACAGATGAGCACTGAAAACGGTGTCACAAGGCCTTAATCTAGTCTTTAATGCCTGACTTCAGAGATGTCATTTATCTTCTAACTGCAGCAGGCTTCCACCAACTTTATCTCTAATAATATATTGATGGATTAAAAGGGTCGGGCAGGAGACCGGGCTGGAAAAATTGCTTATTGACATCAAAATACAGTGCCCTCAACCTGATAAACATGGAGGGGCTCGTGTATCTCCCAGAATAGTTGGCGTTGCTATAATTTTTTTTTTCTAGCATGTTTCTCCCAGGTTCATGGGGTGGTCCAGTAAAATAAACAAACGGAACAAATAAATAGGAAATATAGTTTCTGCATTGATGCAGCTGAGTAGAAGCCCAGCCATTTCTGTAATAGTTTCTTAATGACAGCACTGTGCAGAACTATTAATCGCAGACCACAAGCCACACTTTGAAGCAACCTGACAGGGAAAGGCTGCCATTGTTTTAGCAGGTTTAGGGGTATTAGGACATATGGGATGAGAGATTGCAGCACCCTGTAATAGTGTTTTGGGAAGCTGTTTCTTTCTCCGGTGGTGTAAAAGTCAGGAACTGTCTAGCAATCTTTATGGCTGAAATTCATCCCTTGCCACACGGGTCTCACGCAAGAAGAATTAAATGGGAGAGGAGAATAGACTGCCATGCAGGACATCAGCAGAAATGCTACCCTGACCTCTGCTCTCTTACAACAAACCTGACTGATGGGTACCTGGTAGGGCAATGCTAGCTCCTCATTATTTCAGCGATGACATAGCTTTTTGCATGTCCCAGATACAGCTGGAGAAAATGGCTTGCTCCTCAGCCACCACGGGCATTTAGAGCTGCCATTCATCCCAAATTTATCTGCTTCTTTCTGATTTCAGCAGTTTTCTTTGCACAGGTTGTCTTGGGGAGCACTCCTAAGCTGATCCTCCAACACAAAAACTGGGCTTGGCCAAACAGTTTCCCAATGTTACAGGAGCAAATGCACAAGACTCAGCATTCCATGTCCTCTGTCAAAGGAACCAGGAAGGTTCTCCACTGTGTTCTAGTTGTCATTACTGATCCTACAGGATTACTGGCAGGGAAAGATACTCATACGTGGTATTGGCAGGAGCAGCCACAGGTAAGAACATTTTCTTTGAAGTGGAATGGAGATGGTTCAAGCAACCACTGTACAAACATTGCATCTCTGGGGAAAGGTGGAGCTGCCACTGAGTCCATTTTAATGTGACTTTCATTCGTCTCTAGCTAAGAAAGTTTGTTGAAATAGAGAAGACTAAAAGGCGTGGATCTTCAACCTGAGGAAAGCTCCAACAAATTAATTCTGGTTCATAGTAAAGCCAGGGTGAATGGCAAAATCCTGAAGCCTTCTCAGGGAAGAAAATGTTGAGCAAAACATACTGAAAAGGACATTACAATTTGTTCCTGATCCACTCCAGCTTGAGCTACAGGTTCCCCCCATATTGGCCCATCTGTTCTCCAGTAGGGCCCACTCAAAAATGCAACCCATCATGTACTGTAACAGACATTTCCTAAACCGCTGCACGGGCTTCCTGGGAAGCCTGTGAGCCACTGAGGCAGATGCAGAGATAAACTTTGCCACCACAGAAAGCATTTCATTTAATTTTCCTGGAAAGAAATTCCATGAAAATCAATCTTCCCACAGAAAATTCTGATTCTTGGCAAAAAGCCTTTTTCTGATCGGGAATTGCCTCATCTCAAAAATATCTGAGCAGCCATGGTTACAAGAAGAATCACAGTTCATTCCCACATGCATTGAGAGGGATTTTGTGTGAAGGCAAGCTTGATGGTCCTTCAGGAGGTAGTAAAGTTGCGAGTATCATCGTCACAAGAGCTTTCAATTATCAGAAACTCAAGCTGCTTTGATCATACCCCAAAACCTAAGCTGGGTGGCTTGGAACAGTGTCAGATGGTGTAGCAGAATCTACGTTTACCACGGCAGTGGTCCTTAGCTCGGAAGAGATGAGTTCACAAGAACTAATAAGATTACACACTTTGAAAGACTTATCCTTCCCCGATAGATGGAAATAATGGAAATAACACTGCAGCGCATCACATAGATGATGTCAGGTACAATGATTTCAAGGACATAGAACCCACAAATAAAAATTGGTGACCAAGCCCCATACAAATGGACTCTGGAAGACTAGCGCTAGTAAACAGCGTTCCCATTCAGGAACACTAAGAAACACACATGAAAAATAAATAAATAAATGGGACAATGGGGTTAAATTAGCCTGATGGTCTCTGATGAGCAACCAAACCATAACTTTGATCCTGAGCATCGCTCTGGGAGCAAATGGCTGCACATCTCATGGTTTGGCATCCCAGTTCCTCAGATGGGAATGATTGGCAGGCTCTTGCAGACAGCAGAACACAAGTCTTGCATTATAAGATTGTCTTTCTAAAATTTACCCACAGAAACGCTGAATTTATCAGCTGAATTTATCAGCTAAAATACTTCAGACTTCTGGGAAGCTGCCTCTGGCCGACTACTTGATGGGAAGAACGTCTCCGATTTTTCTGGCATGTGGAACTAAAGCAGCTCAGCCACTTTCCCCTACAAATGCCAGTCACTCACGGTTGCATTTTATCTAAGTATCATTTTCTAATTTCACTACAGTGAAGACTGTCACAATGTATTTTAGCAACAGGTAACTAAAATGACAAACCATGATGGTTGTTACATTTCAAATACAAATTGAATAAATTACCATAGTTAAAAATAGCACTTTAATACTCATATACAAAACAGTATGATTTTTTTGTAAGAGCCATTCCTTACATGTTTCTCTTTTTTCAGACTCCTTGGCAAAAAGAGAAATTCCCCAAATGAGATGTCTTTCTCCCTCAGAAATTGAATTCTCTGAAACTTTTTTGCAGGACTTTGTTTCCTTCCCACTAAATTCCCTGGAAGGCCCCACAGTGACGTAACCAGCGCGGAGTTTGGCCAACGTTGCCTGGTTTTAGAATCTCACTGTTCTCTGCAACATTTCACAAGTCAACTTTTTATATAATTCCCTTTCTTTACCCCATCCCTTTCTACATTTCCAGATAATTTCTTGACTTCCCTTATATAAAGGGGAGGAGGTAGCATTTCTCATCCCACAGCCACATGTTGCAGCATTTGCAAGGTCACAAGGCATCATAGGTCAGCCAGGAGCTGCATCCTACAGCCAGACCCAAGGCCTCTACAGACGCCACCATAGCACTACTGCTTTGGTCACAGGAATGTGATACTAAGGAAACACCAACAATAACTCATAGCTCTTCACTGTCTGCAAACTAAACTGCAGCAAACTCCTGCTGGTGTCCAGAGCACTGGGGTTTTCTCTTCAAGGCTTAACTATTTTTCACTGTTAGGTGTTAACATATTTTGTATGGGAATGATTTCACCACCTAATGGAGTAGTAAGCTCACTGGACAGTGGTGTGGGGTTTTTTTCCAGGGTTGGTCATTTAAAATAAAAAATATCCATATTGTACTTGGTCATCCTTACCTGTTTTCTATTATTCTCCAGAAGTAATTGCCAGTTATTTAATGGTGCGGTTCCCTAAAGGCATAGGCATGCACATCTATTTGTTGTACTGCATCCCGTACCTTCCAAGGTGCCTTCTCCCTCAAACCGCTATTCCTCTGAAGAATCGCGCTGTCAAAACCCTCATTATTTTATAACTTCTATGCCCCTCTTCTCTTCTCACCTTGTTAAATACTGCTGGAGCAAAGGAGTTCAGTAGCTCTACCATTTTAGCAACACCATTGATTTTGTCTCCCTCTTCATTTATTAATGGAACTACTTTCTCTCTAGTATTCCCTTTTCCCTGATATAATTGTAAAAGCTCTTTTTATTCCCCTTAAGCCTTTCTGCTCTCTGAGCTGGCCTTATCTTTTCCCTGCAAGCCTTAACTGACTGTATATTCTTGTTTAGTTCTCTTTCCCTTCTCCATTTTTCACTATAGGTTCTTTCTTTATACTCCTATCTTTCGCCGGCGCTTTGTTATGCCACATTGGATGCTACTTGTCCTTCCATTTATTTCTACGGGCACAGTAGCGTGTCCCACTCTATGGGGCTATTCTGGCGTTTCTGGCCTTTTCTCACCCCTCTGGATTTAACACGTCTCCTCAGCGCACCCCATTCATGCCTGGCCACAGAGGCACTGGATAAGGTACAGGCTGGAAAGGCACCATCCGTGAGAAATCCCACACCTTGTAACCCCCAAATCCCAGGCAGGCATTCCCATCTAGGAGGAACAGATCCTTTTCCTCCCACTGGCAGTTCAGAGCCAACTCTTGTTTCTGAACCTAAGGTCATGGGGTTTCCAAGAAGCAAGTGGGGAGTTCACAGTGTTGTTTTAATTATTAGAGTGACTATTGTCCAGAGCAGTCGAATAGAGACAAAAGACTGGATGGATTTTACCAGGGCCTCTGTAAAATTTCTGAACGGGATTTTGTGTTACAAACATAGCAACACCAATAGGTGAGACCAAAGGGTTCAGGAGTCACCTTGGTTCCCTGGATCTCTTGTTTTTTTCAAGTGGAATATCTTCATTCCAAATAGGTAACAGCTTAGAAGAAAAAAAAAAAAATCACATTACTTTTAAAAATGAGTAATTATTTCATCTGGAATAATAAAATGATTGTATTTTCAAAATCAAAACCCACATGCTTCAATTCTATTGCATTTAGAACATGTTAAAACGAAGCACTTCCCTGAAATTGAAACAAATTCACACAATTCTTTTGCTAAGTCTGAATCTACATTTTTCCCATACAAGATTTTATTTTTTTTTAAGTGAGTCCACAGAATAGACTAGAAGACAATGCCTCTGAGGAACGATTGAAGAAGTTGGGGTTGCTCAGCTGGAGGAGAGTTTGGACATTGTTATAATCTCCAAGTACGGAGAAGGCTTATGGAAAGAGGAAGGGATAGCTTTTCTTCCTGGTAGGTAAGATAAGTAGTCATGAGCTTAAACCACAGCAGGAGAAGCTAAGGCTGGTTATGAGGGGACGAGGCTGCTGAAGTGCAGGGACAGGCTATTGGGGGAGCAGATTGTGCTTGTGTTGATGGAGGTGTCTTTTCAACAAGGAAGACCCACCTGGAGCAACACTATTCAGCCAGTGCTACTGCAAAGGTCATCCCAAGAGGCCTCCCACCTCCCCTTTCCTGTGATTTCACTGCCCTGCTGTCCTAGCAAGCACTGGTCTGCAAGTTTCAATGTTTTTTTGATACTACAGCACTTCTATAGCACTGTGGAGTTTTGGTAGATCCAGAGGGCAATATCTCAGAAGACCTGCTTAGTCTTCAAGTCTCCCACGAAGCACAGCCACTGTGCTAGGCACAGTCACTGTATTAAGCAATGCTGAAGCAAAGGTTTCTATAAAAACATAATCAAGAACATAAGAGACTCAGGCATTGAAAACCAGCTAGAGCCATGAAGCTGGAAGCTGCCAGGAGCGGTGCTGCAGAGCCCCGTTGCAGGCACAGGAATTGGGGGGGGGAGGGGCCGCGGAATGGAAGGTGGGATCCCTCAGGGGGTTTGGCACTGCTCCCTTTTCTGTCTCCCCTGGTGTACACAGAAGTTATAGCATGGCTAATTGCAGGAAATTAAAGAGAAAGAGATATAAAGACACTGCCTAAGCTGAGAGAGATCTGGGAAAGGCTGGTGGATGTCCCATGGTGCCACCACAGCAATTAGACCTGCAGAAAGTGAGGTTGGAGTGAGAAAGCTTAGAACGCTGTGGCAGGAGAAGGTTAATTATAAAGCAGTTCTTTGGAATCTAATTTTGAAGCATTAAATATTTGTAGATTAACAGTCAGTATGGCTAGAAAAGACATCTGGCTTGCTCTAGGCTAGAGCAGCAGTGATGGGACACTGTGGCAGAATGGAGCTTGTCCTTAGCCCAGTGGATCACAGTAAAGATGCTCGTGCAAGGACTGTGGGAGGCATCTGGCTAAAAGAAATGTTCTAGATTGATGACAGCATTCAGGAAGCTTCTGGAAACTGGAAGTCCGGTAGACTTGACTGGTTTCATGGTGTGAATTTTTAGCTGAGATGGAAATATCTTCTTGGGCTCATTTATTTATAGGGTTCTTGTTCCACTGAGCAGGAGGGAAGGTCCTTGACGTGCTCAGCCTTGCAGATATCTCAGGAGAATCAGGAAGATCCTTACCACATGATGCCCTCTTCCCAGGCCAGGTGTCTTGCTTTTGCAGAGCCCCTTGAACAAGATAGGGATGACAAGGGAGAAGTGAAGGAACAGAGAATAGAGAGAGTAGATGGGAGGAGGATTGCACCCATCCTAGTGCAGTACAAGCCAAGGAAGAAACCAAGCACACAACCAGGCTTTCCTCACATCTGCTGTACTCAGTAACAGCAGAGGAACTGGAAACCAGTGCAAAGAGCGCAGAACCAACCTGGACACAACATAGAATTTAATGCTGGGCGATGAAGAGCACTGTCAGTACAGCCAAGGCTTTGTTTGTCCTGCAGAACAACTGTAGAAATGGTTTGATAAAACACATTGCTAAACTTGCTTCTGTGGCTATCCTATAACACAAACTATTGATACTGCTGCTATTACAAATAAATAATAACCATCTAGTAAAACTAGTTAGGAAATGTCACACATCTTTAACCAGTTTGGAAGAGACACCCCCAGCAGAGGGGTGAGTTTTGTAGAGTGCTGGGTGGCCCTGACAGTCAGTTCCTTGGGGACAAGCTCAACACATCTCTCAGTCCAAGAGTTATCTCCAGGGTGGTCTGCCATTAGGAAGAGGTGAGCCAGTGTAAATGCTAACGACCCTGGAACAGAGAGCAACGCAATTGTACTGGGATGCTCAAGGACATAAAAATGTGGAGTACGACTGTGTTGGTCACACCATCCAACAAATCCAATCAGTCTGAGTGTAGAAAAAGAAAAAAAAGTCCTGATCTTTGTAATGTTTCTAGCAACTCTTCCATTAGTCCAGGCACACCCATGAAACTGATCTTTCCAGCACTTTGGGAACCTCTTTCCTACAAGAGAGTAAAGATTTCACATCAGCTCCTCAAAAGATGAGATAATACTGTGCTTTCAGCTTGCCACATCTGAAAATCTCCTACCTTGGCTCTTCTATGTCATCCAAGAACACAGGATTAGTGCATTTCCGCACTTTTGAAGACTACATCTTATGACCCCTTCCCTCCACCATCCATCTTCAGAGCAACTGGGGGTTTTGCTGTACTGGTTTTGTTGGGACACGGTTCCAGAGCCTAAATGCTTTAAGGTTAGAAGCATACTCTCACCACCAGCAGCAGCATTCCTGTATCCATACTGTAATCATGGCAAGTCTTTAAGCATTTAGAGGAGGAGGAGGGGAGGAGAAAGAAGGTCCATGTTTGCAGAAAAAAGAAACAATAATTCCTTTGGCAGTTTGATGTTAAAAAAAAATAATAAATAAAGGCTTGTAAGCTGCTCTGAATCTTGAATGTCAGAAGTAGACCCCAGGGACGTGGATTAGAGGGCACAATGAAGGTGAGTCTGTGAAATGAGCATCATGGATCTTTGGGCGATTGTTAATAAGAACACAGAAATGCAAATCTCCAGGAGCTGGTGAGACATCAGCCTGTGTGCATACAAATACACATGTGACTCCAATCGAATTAAGGGAGATTCACACCAGGACAGTAAAAGGCACGTGGCTGACTTGATGCCTGTTACAGCACAGAGGGCTTATCTTCTTCTGGCGGAGAGCAAGAGGTCCCTCACAGGAACAAACCCAGTGTCTCTTTACATAGAGAAAATGAAAAGAGGTGATCCTACCTGGGTCCTTTGGCTGGGACCATAAGTATTCACTTTGGGGGTATTTGGCCACCATGTATGTCACTACCTAGAGATTCCCTTACATGTGACAACAAGCAAATTGCACGCAGTTTAGTGAATCTTGAATGCAACTACAAAGAACGGTTCTGATTATCTCTTTCCTCCACTTTTTTACTTGCTTTTATATGGGAATCCATCCTAAACTCTTTCTGAAGCTGAGATGCTGCTAGAGGAGCTGCTCCTAGAGCAGAATATTGTGCACCAGTTCTTCATGCAGTAAGTACTTTGCTTTTGCCAACCATGACTTGAGGTAGCTCATTTGATTTGGGTTTACAAGCTGAAAAGTGAGCTCAAATTCTATCCTGCTCTAAGCTTTGTGCTGTGCATGAACACAATGAGTCACCGCATGCACCCTTTGCATAAAGGTAAGCTGTCAACAAAGAGGTTCGTCAGCTCAAGACATAATGAGAAAGGACAAATGCCTCCATAAAAAGCTTTGAGTCTTGTCTTGAACAGTACAATGTTTGGGTTCTTAGAGATCAGCAGGTAAACAGTGGAGCCAGGGTCTCCTCAAGACCTGGACAGTGGTAAGAGGCAGCCCTTGGAAGCTGCAGGTGTCTTCCCAACCAGCACTTAGTTGTTATGTATGACCTTCCACTTCTTTTTGGAGATGTGGTTGTTGCACCCTCTTCTCCCCCAAGGGCTGAATGCAAGTCGAAGAGGATGATCGGTAGACACTAACTACATGATATATTATGTCATCTAGGGAAAAATAGAGAATATTATTCCAGTCTTCTAAAATTCTGGCTTTTAAGCTACTGCGGTTTGGCCCAATCTTGGCTTCCGGCCCTTGAGAAATGCTGTTAGCAAAGACGATCAGGCACGCTGAAGCAAAGGTGGAGATTTCCAATGAATTGAGAGCAGAACCTGAGCTTTTGGTGCACCTCAAGCCCATATCCCTTCAGGACCCTACAACCAGCACCAAAGAGAAAATGTGCCAAAGTCAAAGTTAGCACTGGGTGGGTTTCACATCATGTCTCAGAGCAGTGAAGATAGGGCAGGCTTCCATGGGCACAGCCCCTCATTCTTTCTCTTCTGAATCTTTTATTTTCTACCCCTTTCTCATTCTGTCTTTGCTTGCATTTCAAGGTTAAAAAAAGTCAGGATACAATAGTAAATATGTAAGATTAGCTCCTAAAATATGTTAGCAAGTGAAAGCTAAAGAAAGCCAAATGAATTTAAAAAAGGCTTTCTTGAAGCTTAGAACAGAGACAGTTCTTTTGATCCTTTATCACACAATAACAAAAAAAGCACCAAGCGAGATACATATATATAATATACATATAATATATATATTTATATACTCCATGTGCGTGGGTATGCGTGTGTGTGTGTGCATGTGTGTGTGTATTTTAATTCACATAGGCTTTCCTTTCTTTAAAATGCTGCAAGAAGCTTTTTTTTCTGCAGATTTCTTTTTCTTTCTTTTTTTTGATATTTCAAAGCTGGCAGTTCAGTAAATGGCTGGAACTGCCACATCTCTGTTCTTGCTAAAGAAATCAATGCTAATCCTATTACTGGCAGTTATCACCTATCCCAGAAACCGCGGCTAAAAGAAAAAAAACCACTGAGATGTCAAAGCAGGAAAAAAGCATGGGGGAAGGGGAGAAAGCGCCCTTCATTCACTTTCAAACAGTGATTGTTTTCTTATTTTTGATCATTTTTTCCTGTTAAGAGAGAAACTAAACCAAAAAAAAAAAAAAAAGAGAGAGAGAGAGAAAAAGAAATCCATGCTCAAATAACATTAAGGGCCTGATTTAAATCTACACACCCACATGTGAACCTGGGCACTGCTGAGAGCTGGGGCTCATGCCATGGTGCTGAGGTGAGGAGCAGGGTCCTGGGGCCCTGCACCCGGTGCCTGGGCAGATAGTGTCCCACATCCCCAGGTCCCCTGCCAGAGCTGCAGGGCTGCAGGCAGATCCCAGGGATTTTGGGGGGCTGGTGGTGTCAAAACAGGGAGAGATGGGGAATTTCAGCCCCTTTTTCGGTGTGCTTGCTGTTTGGAGACCCCTTCAAAGCACCCAGCTGTGTACTTGCACAAACAGCCGCTGGCTGGTTTTATATGTCGGCTCTGCATGGTGCAGCCAGCTGCAGATACAGCCAGACTCCCCTGCTTGCTCCAGATGTGAACAGATGCCCCATTCCCTGGTATGAAGGCTCTGACCTCCGTATCTGCTGTCAGTCTCAGGGCTGACCATCTCAAAGACTTGGGTAGGTCAGTGCTAATTGTGCTTCACCATCTGTATGGGATCTTGGTTCCCCCAAAGTTGTTTTAATACAACTGCTTGCTTTTAATATGCCTCTTTACTTCTCTTCCCATGTGTTCCTACAATACAGTTACTCTCCTCAAGATATGGCTCGCCTGCCACGGATTTTAAGGTCCTCATTGTGATAGTGATTAGAAGATGCTGAAAAGATGGAGCTGCTGAGGTCAGCTCACTCTGTGAACGTGCTGTTTTGGCATGTAAGGTGGCCTTGCCCAGCCCACTTAAGGCCTCATGAGTTCAGAAGGTCAGACATCCCAACTGAGCATGTGTTACTCTATATACCAAGAGCAGCGGCAGATTTTGAGCCTGTGCTTCAGGGAGAGGCACCCAGCTCCTTTCCATTAGACTACACCATCCTTCTTGCTGCCAGAAGCAAGGAGATGGTGGTCTAAGGGCAGGTTGGTGCTAGACGCACAGCTTGCAGGTAACAAGCAAGAAAGTAAAGCACCTGAGGAAGCATGCCATAGCACATTACCCTCATCATCTATTCCACCATGGGCATCCCTTCCAAACTCTCACTTTTCAGCAAAATCTCAGTTCATTCTGGGTACTGGCTCGATGGCTAATGAGACAGTGGAGATATTTGGCGCCTGCTGGAGATATTTTTCTCCATCTTGAAACTCTGAGATAGAGTTAAAACCAATTTAGGCCTTTGAGAATACCTTGAACTTGTGCAAAATGAGTTTGCAAACCCTGCGGGAGTCAGAAATGGGAGGAGAAGCCACTAGGAGCCAAGGGAGTCAGCAATGCATGGAGAAGCCACTAGGAGCCAAGGAAGGACAGAGAAAAACCCAGGCAGTTAATTTTTTGTGCTATTTGAAACCAGTAAGACCAAACAAAGAAACAAAAAGCAACAGAAATGAGAAAGTTATTGCTCCCCTCTGCCCTTTCGGTGGTTTGTAGGTCATGCTTCTGCTCCTGCACAGCTTTGTTCTCATTCTCCCTGGCCAGTAGACTCTACCATGGCTGTCCCTGATGGTTTGGCCATGAATTTCCAGTTTCCCTCACTGGCAAATCCTACCCTTCAGCGGGTGGCTTCAGCAGAATTAGTAACAACCATCTAAGCCTAAAAGGATCATTGGGGACAAAGACTGCAGCACCCATACAGGCTCCTGGGCTCATCATGGGTGGGGCGGACATGGCCCCAGGGTGGAGGTACCACAGTAATTAATATGCGTGTCATGGTTTGGGGTCAGGGCACCCCCCAAATCTGCAACAGAACGCTCTCTCCTCCTCCCCACCCAAAAAGGGAAGAAAGGAAATAAAGNGCGTTATCACTGCTAGAAGCAGACTCTCTGCAAAAACATGCTGCTAACTTAGACAGACTTAGCTGGAAAATAAAAATCATAGAACAGAATTGTTCTGTTCTAACCCAAACCAGGACAACATGAAAGTAGGGAATAGGTGACATAGGAAAGAAAATAAAAAGGGATGTTGAGTCTCACAGGGATAACAGCAGGCCATTGAGACTCTCATAGGTGACAGAGGAAGAGCAGATATGCGTGGAGCTAATGACACCTTGGGACAGATCAGGCTCGTGCAGTCTGTACGTGGCTTGTGACAATGCCAGGGACAGAGCAGAGATATTTCTATCATAGGATGCGGCAGGGAACAGGCAGCAGCAACACTTGATAGCTAAGCAGAGGCAGAGGTCAAAAAGGAAAGTGTAAGGATTTCTTAGTGTGGAGAAAGTAATGCATAAAAGCAATACTTGCATACAACTGAGGTTTCAGAGGGGATGGAGACAGCTCCAAGGATACATGCTTTTTTGTTTATGGTTGGAGGCATTAAAGGAAAATAACTGTTGGACAATACCCACCAAAATTAATCCTAGTTTGACTCAAAAGCAGAGAAAAACATAGTTTGGGTTACAGATTGCTATGAGATTTTTTTCATGATTTTAGTACAGCTGAAGTGATTTTTAACAGACTATTCTTTGACATGGGTGGAGAGAAAATGGTAACACTATGTCAAAGGATCATTAAATTAATTTAGGCATATCAAAAATTTGGGGTTTTTTCTATAACAGAACGTGGTGGTATAACCAAACCAATTGCTTGCAGTGGCAGAAGAGACAGAATCCAGCCCCAAGTGTGAACAGACCCAGGATCCCCATCACCTTCCCTCACAGCCCTGAGAATCATGCCCAGAAGAAAGAAGAAAACAAATAGGTGTTTTTTTCCTAGGCAAGTTTTTCTTTCTCTGCTGGAGGACACGGTTGGGTAAGCCCTGTCTTACCTCATCTCCTGGGCTTGCCCATCAGCAGGAGGGTGGTGGAGAACACCACAATGTCATGTTTCTTATGGCAGACAACAGCAGGATACAATGTTGGAAGGTGGACATCAACAGGTATTCTCATTCTCCGTCCCCAGCCAGCTGGTTTGTAAACATGCGCATGAAAGCAATCCTTGAAATGAAAGAGACAGACCAATGCATCCACAGCAGGTGAAAGTGTGGGAGAGGACATGTGGATCACTATGTGTGGGTCAAGCAGCCCCTCACCCCAGCACCAAGTCATGTTCTGCTGGCATCACCTGCAAGGTCAGCTCTCCTCTGAACAAACTAGGGCTTCTGAAGTGTCCCGTCAATGAGGTGCACACATGTGGGCTGAAGGATTTCCAGAATATAGTAGGAAATAGGCAAACTGAGCAACGATCAGCCACAAGAAAAGGTTGGGGGGCACACCTCCCCAAACCATTATTGGCTCTCTAGCTGTACTTAAAGATGCAACAGTGAGAAGAAAGCAGCAGGTGCCAGGCACAGGAAGGGACTTGTGAGCCACAGCGCACAAAGCAGGGGTGATGCAGCAAAGGTTATAGCCTGCAGCCACCCAGGGAACTTGCTTACCTTCCACTCTGGACACGTGACACAGGCAGTTTTTCTGAGATAACTGCCATTTTGTTGAGATCTGGAGATGCTTGCCCTGCCAGCAACAATGACAAACTGCTAAATAGTGTCAACAACTGTCTGCTTGAGTCTTGGTTACAATAAACCATCATTTTAACACCAGTGGCATTTCACCACATCATCAGCATGTGACTGGCTCAACTCAATGATAGACATCCCTTTAATTATATAAATCAAAATAAATAAAATATCACACCCTTGGGCCCATTGCAGAGTGTTGCACCTGATAGGAAAGCACTTGAAGGCAGAGTAGTTTGGGGGAAAGGCAGCTTGCTGTGATGCACAGCTTAGGGGAGGAAAGAAAAGTGATGCTGAAAGCTCAAACCTGTGCATGGAAGTCTGAAGGAGATCAAGAGCTGCTGGCAGAGCCCATAGCCAGGAAATAAATTCCCCCAGCTCCGAAAAAAAAACCCACTACCACAAACCAAACACAAGAAAAGACATGGAAAACAAGGCTGTGTGAAGGCAGGAATGGGTGGAAAACACCTGGCAGCTGCTGCTGCAAGGGTGGGAGACAGCTCACGACAGGGACAGAGAGGGAAATGTCCGTACACTTGCATGAGGCTGGCAGGGAAAGTTATTTACCTCTTTCTGTCTCCTTTCTGTCATCTTACAGCTAATTCATCCAAACCACAGGAAAAATTGTTCTTGTCCCTGTCACACGAGTGTTCAGCTGAAAACAAGAGCTACTGGGGGAATGTCTCACTGAAATGTGGCTGGTTTGGCTTCTTGCTATCACTGGCAAAAATTAGTTTGTTCAAATCAAAATCTCCCAGTCTAGGAGAGGTAGAAGAAGAGGTTGCAACTGCTCTCTCTGGGCTATTTTTCTGACCTCACGGCCTTCTGGTGTGGCCCTGTAGAGCCTTGTGAATCTTCTTAAATAGCTGATACAACCATGACCGGAGGAAAAACAATTTTAAAAACTGAGATCTAATTTTTTCTTTCATTTTAGAAAAATCAAACAAGTCACAACTGAAACGAACCCTTTTGGAATCCCCTTGGTGAAATATTTTGCTTTTTTTGAAGGCAGTGAACAGCTTACCAAAGCCACCAGTTAGTTATTCATCTCCTCGTAACCTTGAGTGAAGGCTGTATGTATTTCCAGAAGATATGCACTAGATCAGCTGCTAACTATTGGTCCAGAAGTGGGAAATCAGTGAGACAGAAAGGTGGCAATAGGGAGCCCTCCGTCAGGTGGTCATGGTGGTTTTACCAGACTGTGACATCTTTGGGCCTACAAGCAGGTGAAACATTCATCACCAGTGCATAATTGCTGTATCTCTAATCTTAATTTCAAATATTCCTCCATGAAATGCTGTCTGTTTACATTTCCGCTCCTAAAAATTTCATATCAGAAAATGGCATGATGTTATATTTATATTAATTGGATATTCTGAGTTTATTGCGCACTCCATTGGTGGGGGGGGAGCATTAGAAACCACATCATATACAATATAAAATATAAAATACATGTTTGTGCACAGTGTATAATTTAATGCATGAGATACACAAGATCTTCCTGCACAGAGTGTTTTAAACAACAGCATTTTAGCCTCTAAAGCACAGCAGCAAGGGAAACATTTTCCATGCTCAGTTTCTCTGCTATTGGAACATTTGTTTTTTATTCTGAATATTTCAGCACATCTATTTAGCTGGCACTATATTTAGTACCACAGTACCAAGATGGCATATATAAAGATTCAATTGCAATTCCCATCTGATGTCCCTTCCCTCTCCTTTTTACCCCCTTTTTTATGTCCGCACTCTGAATTCAGCACAAAGTTGGTGTGTTTAATTTAAAAAGAAGTAAAATGCGCCAGGAGACGCCTCAGACCACTGCAAATCACCTACTTTATAGAGGCAGTAAAATTGTGTATCGGATTAAAAGTGATGCTGATCTGAAATTTATGATAACTTTTAATGGCATTATAATTTTTTTTCCCTGTGCGCTCCATCACTGAATCGTTTGGATGCACAGTGCAGCAAGATGAAATTTGTAAGGGAAGAACATTACATAGGCAAGCACCGAGGGAGGCAAAAAAGGCAGTTGGAATAATGCAAGAGCCCCTTTTTGGTGTGCAAAGAATGCTGCTGCCGTATGCTCGGTGCGGCCCATGGGGCTAGGTTGGGCTGATCAGTCCCCATGGCAAGAAGGCGTGGGTGTGCTCGATGCCAGCACGTGAAATATGACTCCCAACAAAAGGTGGTTATTTAGGAGAGCACTAGGACTGAACTGTGCTGGGTGTCCCTTGCATAGGTCTAATATAATTTCTGTCCCTGCCCAACATGAATCAAGGCTCCTGTTCCCTCTGCTAGGCAAAGACTGCAGCAGAGACATCCACCCTTTGGCTGTATATCTACCCCAAAACTGTAGGGATCTCCTGCCACCAGCACAGCTCTGCAACTTCTTGCTCTGCTTAGGGCAGGTTTATGAGGACATCTCAGCCAATATTCAGCATCAACACAGCTTTGGCGGGGAGAAATGGCAGCTGGGCCCACAAAGAAAGACCTAGCAAAAGTTCTCTATATAAAGCCCGAGGTTTTTAAAGCAAAGCTTAAGCCTGTTGTTGTTGATAACATGAATCCAACCCCAGGGTGCTGGAGTCCCAGGGCACTGACAAGCATACAGACCCAGGAGGGCAACACTCTATCTTGCAGACAAGCAATGCATGTCAGACTACTAAAGTTCTCTGACAAAAACATAGACAGTTATACACTAGCCACCCTGAAATTAGTATAAATTGTTGAAGAAATGTATGCATACATGTAAAAATTGAGAATCTTTATTAACAGCCGCAGAAAACTGAATCTCACTACTTCAATTTATAAATATGTCTGTGTAAGAGCAAACCCACCTGTCAACAGCTTGGAGTTCTTCAGGAGAAATATTTCTGCATTCAAGGAACAAAAATGCTGGTACTGCAATCACTTCAGAAAGGTGCTGGAGAAACCAGCAGGCGCTGGAGGACAGGTTGTTGCAAGCAGACATCTGGCAAGAAGGAGAGTAGCTCAACAGGGTGAATGTGTACCATACAGGAGGTGAAAGAATGGAAACTACAATTCCCACAAAGAATGAGAAATTGCATTGATGATAGCTATAGGCAACAGATGTCAGCCAAAAACGTCTCTAGAAATAGCATGGAAAGAAACCCAAATTATTTATTCACTGACCATTTGCTTTGTAGAATATAAAGGAGAAAAAACAGTGGCTTTCCTATGCTACCTCCCCCAGGGTATATTTTGAAGCAACTGCCTCAGTTTCTGCCATATTAAAAGAGCTGGGGGTCTGGGTTCAACCACAGGGACACATGAGACATCAGCTCTTTTGGAAAGGAATTAACAGCCCAGGAGCTGGTGAGCCTGCCATGCCCTGCTGCTGCACTGATTTGCAGTAGGCTCTTTTGCAAAGTGAATTGGTAATAAATAAGAAATTGCGGGTTCCGAGCTGGTGTGCCCCCTCGAGATCTGGCACTGAAGGGATTCTGGGAACCACCCTGCCTCATTCTCACAGATACCCGCTTAAATTACCATTGATATAAAAATTTGTGATAGCATCCTGATTTTGCCATTGCTGCCTTTGATGGTGGGTAATGAAACTTCCGTTCTCCCCCTTCGTTTCTGCTTCATTTTTTTCCTCTCCTCCTCCAAACTCTGATACTACTCCACAGTAAAATATTAACTGCTGTAAATATTGTTTTGCTGTATTATGTGAAGTCAAAAACCTTTTGAATTGTATTTTACAGTGAACCTGCCTTTGGATCTGTGTTTTATCATTCCACAGCAACAAATACAATTTCAAACAAACAAGTGAACAAACCCAATGATAATGGTCTGAATCTCTTATCAGTCAGTTTTACACTGGCATAACTCCATAAACTTCAGTGGAATTAATCTTGATTTACACTGTTGGGAAAGCAGAAACAGGCACTGAAAATAGCTATATACCAATGCAAGACACTTAAAAGCAAAAGCAGTCACACCAGAATGCCTGGCAGCAGATGAGGATGAAGGCATTAAAAAAAGCCTTCCTGGTGGTGCTAATCCATGGGCACATGGACAAACTTAAAGGACAGCAATAGAGAAGTTGTACCATTCAGTCAGCTTTGCTGAGACCACAACCTGTAAAGTTGCAGATGGAGAGACTCGTTCATTGCACGTGATCCTACAGGTGGCCTACTTGGTGACACCAAGATATGCCAAGTGGGGACGCAGCCTCCTGAGGACATTGCTGCTGAGATAGGACAGATCATGAGCTTCTTTGGATTTCATGTAGAGAAGCTGTTGGCTGTGGGTGTTTAGGAAGAGCCCCAGGTCTGTGTGTCCTCCATGGTCACAGCTGGAGTTAGTTTTGCAATTGATTGGATTTCACAATGAACCATCAGCTGATTCCTGCCCTTCAGGCTGCCTTCACAGCTGAGCTTGTTACTGTCATTGAAGACACTGGGAATGGGACAGCTAAAAAATACTTTGGAGGCTCCAATATCT
This sequence comes from Todus mexicanus, assembly GCA_013389965.1. Classification (NCBI taxonomy): domain Eukaryota; kingdom Metazoa; phylum Chordata; class Aves; order Coraciiformes; family Todidae; genus Todus; species Todus mexicanus. The sequence goes on along the minus strand of WEIS01060922.1, from coordinate 9,841 downwards.
CCCATCAGAGGCATGGGATTCTATGGTCCCTGGGAATACTGAGGGGATGTGACCACTCACTGTAAGTAGCACCATGGAACAGGCAACACTGTCCCCTCAAACACCTTGTGGGAAATAGAACCAGGAAACATTTAGCAAAAATGTCTCTCAAGTGGATGAAGCATGAGGTCAGATTTTTTACAACCTGTTGCTTGTAGAGTGAGGACATGACTGACCTAAGACATGGAAAAATCACTCAGGCAGCAGTGTCACCTTCTGCAAAATTTCTTGAGCACCTCAGAGCAAGTGGCAGATACCACGTTCCCCTGAATAAATTATCTTTAACAAGGTCATTTACAATTTGACAACCAAACCTGTCAATATAGTTTTACAGTAGCAAACATAGGTATGCATTCATTGTACAACAAACGTGAGGAGAGTAAATGGATTGTGTTTCGTGTCTGCTGATTGTCAGGGCGGGAGTCAGAATGCAAGGCATCACTTGAGTCACTTCACTTACCTGTGTTGGACACAACCAATTGGCTTTGCTACTCCAGCTATTTTCAAACTCATTTACTCAAAACCGTGGCAGAATACTGAAAATAAGATCCTGTTAATTCTTTCTCAGGGATAACATGACTCATTTTCACTGAGATTGCACTAGTCCTAACTAGGACTTAAGGAAAGTATAGAGGATAGAGAAGACTATGCCTCTAAGAGGTGGGGTATNCCCTGTTTCCCTCCCGGGTGTTGCCACTGTGCACCATAGCATCTCAGCTTGGCAGCTAGTCTCCATACAACTTCAGGAAGATCAAAGTGTGGTGAAGTAGCAGCCCAGGCTTTATACATTTGCTCTTATCAATTTTCATAACAAAAAGAAAACAACTTGACCATCTCTTGTGAGAAATAAATTGAGTACGCTTCTGTACTTGCCTATGTTCTCATTTCTTCAAGAATTTGATGAGGCCCAGGTGAAGAGCTCCAGAAGCAATTAAAGAGAGTGCTGTACCTTGAGGTGCACCTTGATAATATTTCTGTTCTCTTTTCACTGTGTCCCTATCTCACACTAACATCAACATGAGGTGCATTAGAGATGATGCTTCATAAAGGAAAGCTGCACTTCACACTGAGAAAGCCTTGATCCAAACGCACTTCAATTAGCAGAGTGCAGGTCCCAAGGACTCCTGGACAAGCTGCAGCTGTAGATATTAAGACAGAGGGATGTCTCAGAGTCAGGGAAGAGGATCCAGGGTGAAGTTAGCTCTATTCTTACATCCTCCACTCCCCATTTTGGCCACTTCCCTGTTGCCCTGCCAAGACCACTCTGCTGAGCTGCTTCCTAGAGATTTGCTGGAAGCCCCAAGTAATGTATTCCCAGGCCCATCAGTTCTGTCAGAGCAGACACCAGATCTTCGATTAATAAGATCCGAGGTTTAACCTCATTTAAATGTTTTCCCAACAAAGGTCAAAACTTCTCTGCCTGCTGAGACACACACACACAGACACTCTTAGACCTGGAAAGGAAACATTTTGCTGTTAATTAAGTCATTCAGATGAAACCAGCAAAAATGTCCATGTAACAAATTAGACATTCATTGATTATTGGCTTAAAAAAGAGTTAATGGTTCTGTTCTGAAGAATGGGGTTACACAGGTCATTAAAGTGATACACACATGCAGTACTTTACAGCTCATACAGGTTTTGAATTTGGCACTTTTGTTGTAAAAATGTATTTAGAAATTCTCTGTGTCTCTTATTCCCTTTTTCTGTTAGGATAGCTTGCAAACCACTGAGGCAGCTTCCCACTGCATAATATATTGTGTGGACCCAGCCCTGCTCCTCTTTTTTAGTACTGCTGCTGCCTGGACAGCTCGAAGTTAACACTGATGCTTAGAAAGTGAAGCTGTGCAGAAGCCATCTCCTTCCTGCCATCTCCATGGGAAAAGGGCCACCAACAAGCATCATATTTAGAAAGCATCTGGAGACTGAGGAGCTGCATTTCACAGAGCATCAGATGCTGCCCAAGGGCAAGCCAACAGCTAAGTCTAGGAGGAAACAGGCTTAACTCACTACCTCAGTTGCAACACGGCCCAGGAGCAACTGAAGGTTGCCAAAGATTAACAGAAGCAATTTATGGTCAAACATTATGGAGCTAAAGGTTCTGCAGAGATGGAAGTCTAATGAAGTTACAACAGAAGATGTCATCTGCCAGCAATACAGAAATGTTCAAATTAATATCGTGCCATCCAGAGCTGAAATTGATATGCCATCCCCAAACTAGATGAACAGCATCCCCGTCTCCCTCCTCTTCACAGGCTCAAGTTGTGACTTTGCTCATGTACAAAACAATAACAGACGGGAGGGTGTAGCAGCAGCGTGAAACAGAGAAAATAGGTGTTTTAAATTTGGTGCAGAGTGCTGGGGTAATGAATGAGACAGAATTCAAGGGACAATTTTAGCAAGAATTCAAGGAACAGAAATGACATCTGAAGACTCCTATTTTTAAAATCACTGTGCCGTCACTTAGAGGAACTGACTGAAATTGTGTATATTTTAATAAAATATCTGGATAGTGGATTAAACTTTAGAAAGAAATCACATAGCAGTACTTAATTAATCAAGGCTTTAAGTGACCTAAATGAAAATACTCTATAATGATAACTCCCTGGCTGGCTTAAGTCGGCTTGTACTGATGATGCGTATTATATTTCCTATACACTGAAATAATCACAATTAGTTCCCTACCTAGAAAAGTCACTTTGCCCTAATAAAGCACATCTAGAGCAACTCTGAAGATAAAGAGTGTGCTTAGCAGCACACAGCACAGCAGTCAACCAGCAGACAGTCTCGTATTCTGCTTGTAGCCTGGAGGTGACTAAGAAGGGTTGAAACCCCAAACCAGATGTGTCCTGAGCCCAGCACACAATATGGTAAGCCACACTGTATTTTCAGAAAATACATTCACATCCAAAACTGACTCCTCATGCTATCAAGAGACTTTTTTCATCACACATCTCACTGTTTTGAATATAGGCATCTGTGGGAATAGAAAATTTTGCCTTTATTCAGAAAGCAAGGGTTGAGCCTTCACAAGAAGAAAGTCAGCATAAACCTGCGCACGGGGACATCTCCACCACCTTCCTCTGAGAGACAGGTCCTGTGCTGGTTGCTGCTGGCAGTGACAGACAGGTCAGGCAACCCCAGAGTCCCCTCCTGTCCATCAGATTTTTTTGTGCAGACATTTACTAGCGTACTGTCTCAGTGCTTGCAGCTTATATGCCGTAACTCTCAAAATGCATCTCAAATTTGCTGTCTCTAAATGTTACCTTTTGATATCTCTCATTTTTACCTGGCTTTTAATAAACTGATAACATGTTTGCTTTCTTTGACTGCAATAGACAAAACCAACAAAAATTTCTCCTATCAATTTCAGACCCCTCTGAAAAAGAGCATGACTACAGTCTAGTTTAACTACAGCAGGCATGTCCTAGGGTAACAAGGATATGATGAAACGTATGTTTTACAGCTGAGTTTAAAAAAAAAAAAAAAAAAAAGAAAAAAAAAGAAAAAAAAAGCCACATTCAATGGCAGAAAAAATTGATTTAACCACATAAAATATTACAAGCAAAAATCAGAGGTTAGAAGTAGAGTTGAAATGCAAACCATTACCTCCATTATCCAAAACAGGCTGTTTATTTACATCTAGAAACTGTAGAAATGACTTGGCTTAATTGTAATTAAAACCTTTTGGTATCTTTAGAGCACCAGAAGCATTCCACGCAAAGGTAACAGGGCTGTGAGGCGGAGGAGATTCTATGACTTAGAACAAGTACATCTTGGGCTGCAAGGAGAACAAAACAAAACCCTGACAAACATGATATTAGACTAAGAACAATTCTAACTGTGGCAAGAAAAGAGGGGTTTTAATTGAATTTGTAAAAGGCCATACAGCAAAACTAGAGCTAAACTACTTGCAACATATATTAGCTGAAAGAGGCACTTCAAGTGAGAAGGGATCATCTGTTGGGGAAGGCATAAATGCCATGTGAGCTTAGTGCCTGCTTTTGCCTCAGAGCTGGCATCATCCCTTCATCTCCCTGGGGCTGCACTCTCCACCTGTGAACAAGGGTAAAGGTGAGCCCTGCTCCTAGGTTTTTGCAGGACTCCATAGAGGCCAAGTTTCTCCCTGAAGAGCCTGTGTCTACAGCAGTGGATCTTGTTTGGATTGATAAAAGTACAAGAGAACAATGTAGGAGATCTTGTTGAGTTGCAGGTGCTTCTGCATTCCCCAGCCCCTTCCCCAAGGTAGCAATGGGAGCAATTCTTGCAAATGCAAGAAATTTATTATTTATTATTTATTTATTGTTTCTGAAATAAACTTTTCAAGCAAGTGTGTTCCTGACAGAATTGCTGAAGGCAGTCTCTGTGAAAGCAGAGAACTTTCAAGGAAGGGTCAGGAGCTTTATTTTGCACTTTTACTATCTAAAAAGCAGGAACATGTCTCCAAACAAGGTGAGCTGAACTTATTACAGAAACTCGATCTTTAACAACAAAGCCTCAGCAGCCACCCCCTAGCTGATCTCTCTATGGCATCAGCTAAGCTCAGAAAGAAAGAACATCCAAACCTCCATCCATGTCCAGACCACCATGCAGCCTGGTAATGCATTTCTCCAGTGCTCCTGAGTGACCTGGGACCATACACTGCTTTCTGGGACTGTACCCATTCCCCCCTCTCTGGTAGTTCCCGTGGTGACATATTGCCACCTGCGACCTCACTGTAAGGGTTTCTCTGTGCAACAAAATAATGCCAGAAATACGTGAAAAATAGCAAGAAATGGGTGTACTGAAGATGGATTCCAGAGGTGGGTATTCTCTTTGTGCACCATGGGTGAGCCCCAGATCCATGCAGATATTTAGGCTGAGCCGCAGTATTTCCTCATCTTCACAAGAGTAAATCAGGCAGAATCCCCCAGGAGCCTAGAAGTCATGAGAGCGAGACATGGATGTCTCTCAACAAACTTGTTGTTTAAAAACACAAAAGAAAACGAGCAAGCACATGAATTTAACAACAGTCAGAGCAGGTCAGCATGCATTTAGGCTCTTTGAGTTTGAAAAGCATGTCTTACCTTTCTAGGCATTGTTTTATTCCAATGTCTAAGGTGAGAGACAAACCCCTCTGGTGAGCAACTCTACCCAACAAGCCACGTGCAAGGAAGATAGGAGGTGCACAACATGGCTCACACTAACATAATGTACTCCAAAGAAGTCCTCTTCACCTTGTCCTGCAGCATCTGGTCTCTCTAACCTGGTCTGCATGATACAAGACGTTCACAAAAAGCATAAGTATGCCAGTTGCATCTTCACATTAAACCAAGAATAAAGCTTCAGCTGGGGCCGTATCCAATTTTTTGGCACATCAGGGATGGGAAAGGACGCATGGATGGCTTGTTCACTAACCCACGCTCTCCCTGCCAGAGAGCTGTGCCAGAAGTTATCAAGAAAGCTGCAAAATGAAAGCATGATACGCTGTGGTAATTATGTGTGCTTGAATATATATATTAAATTTTTTTACAAGTATTCTGCTTTTTAGTAATATTCTTTAGCATCTCTGTTGCCTCATTGCAGTGCAGTTAGTTGTAAAAATGCTCACCTCATCCTTATTAACAGATACCACAGATGACCATCCCCTGGCCAGCTGCAAGAGGGCTGAAAATAGCTATGAGATTTAGAGGGACCAAGAAGGCCACCTGAAAATGGCATGAGAGAAAGTTTAGTAGTGTCAGTGAGTAATCTGTGTCTTTTCAAGGGTGGAAATTCTAACATCACTCAGCATCTACTCAGAGTAGGTTTTCCCCACCTAAAGTAAAGAAAAAAGATTCTTCAGATCCCTCCAAAGGACAGACATCTTTTGGATATGCCACTTACTCCTGACCAGCATCTGTCATTGTCCTCTATACCGATTACACAGGTTAACACTGCATTTATAAGGAGCTTTGAAAACTCCTTCCCCTGTACACTAACTGTCATATCTTTGAATAAACACACAAACCCGTTGTCTGGAGGTGTGTAAATATTTACAGGGCACGCCCAAGGAGGGTCAAAAACCAATACATCACCTGAAGGAAGAATACATGCTCAGCGACCGTAAAGACCTGATCTCACATTTGCCCTGAGCAATTACAGTTAAGTAACTGCAATCCGAGCACATATTTAAGTACTTATGCAAGGAAAAGGGGCTGATGACCTCGATTATATTTGCATTGTGTTTCCTGTTGTTAGCACTTCCTTGGCGGAATTACTGCAATACATCTCAGACTCCAATTTCATCTGCCAGCTCCACGAGACTGCAGCCAGTCTTTGAAGAGAACCAAAAATGCTTAGAAGTGGAGCTGTATTTCTTCTTGTACAGCTCTTCCGTCCTGTCTCAGCAGTGGCTCATGTCTCCATACCGCCTTGTTGAGGAGATCAACAGCAGCAAATCTGCCCCAAAGCTCCTCTGGAACTCAGGCATCAGGCTCAGCACACGGATAGCCACAGTTTCAGCTGGCTGGCTCATGACCTGCTCTGTCAATCGGCTGCACTGAAACAACACATTTCAGAATATCTTGATTGCTGTTATTTAACAAAAGAAAAGGGGCTTGTAGCTCCCTATTGCAAGCAAAGATGCAAAATTTTCATATCTGTAGCTTGCAGGAAATTATTTTTTTTATACTTTGCAGACAATTAAAAATGTAGCTGTTTGCATATAATTTTTCGTGTGAGGACTCTGTGCAGATACATACCCCCCCAAAATTAAACGTCTTTTAAAGGTGAAAGACTAGGAAGTTGGTAAGTGCAATAATTAGGGTGTTTGTTTTCTCATGCTTAAGCCTGGAGAGAAGGACCTCAGTGATGTACTATTTCCATGCAATTTTGCTTGCTTCATTCAGCATACAGGATGCCTAGGTTGGGAATAGCAAGGTGTTTTGCAGGTGGTGCGTTCAGCCTCTCTGTAGTTAATTTCTAATGCAGAAGTTTCTCCACTTCTGCCTGAAGACTGTTCTTCATGGGTCATTTTCACACAGCTATGCCCAGCTAGTGCACAGCAAACAGAATATGGGATTCCATGAGTTTCTCCAAAAACCCGTTGTGTGATTCTCTGATCCTTGCTACCAAGCTAGGGTTTGACTTGCTTTAACTTGAATGAAAAGCTAAAAAAATTCAAGTGTTATGGTTGGCTGGGGCACCCATTTGGACAATGCTGCATCCTGCATCAAAAGATGAGGGTAACTCAAGCTAGAAGGCATTGTTCTTCCCAGCTCCAACTCTGCTTCATGGGCACACCGCATCCCTTGCCACTCCACAATGCACATCCTTTTCCAGCGTGGGTACAACCACTTAGAGTACTCTGTCCTGAAACGCGCTTCCAAGTCTCAGGGGAAATTAACATTCCCAATTTTCTCATTAAGCCAAAACATTCTTCTCCTGCCAGCTCCACCATAGCAACATTCAGTGCCATCTCTCAGAGGGCTAGCTGCACTATGGAAATCTCCAGATGCTGGGTGATAAGAACTGCTAGAGTTGCTCAGAAAAACCACCAGTGCCTGATACCAGTGTCACCATACACCTGCAGATGCCAGAAGGAGATGCAGAAAAACCCAGGACAGTTTGTTGTGGAATAAGCTTCCTTAAGTCCTGGAACGTGGAGGTTTATATCTTTTGTAACAGCTTTTTTCTTGTAACATAACTGGAGGACTTGGTTACAGCAATATCTTGGGGCAATGAATTCCCTAAGCTATGTATGAATTGCTCACAAAAGTGTCTTTTTAAAATCAGTTTCAGTTCTGTTGCCTTTCAAGTTTACTTAGTGTCCCTTTGAATAAGACGCTGTTGTAATTGTCTAAAAAATAAATTTGATTGCCTGCTTGACCTTCTTTTTGCTGTTTATTACAGTAATTTCATTTTTCTATTCATTCTCTCCTGGGAAAAAACAGAGACAATATCATCACTCTAGCCACACTTGGAAGTATTTATGTTGCCTGTCTCTGAGCCTTTGTTTTTTCCTTTGTTTTGTTTTGGATGCGGCACAACCAGAACTTCACACTGGCTTCAAGGTTGGACACACTCAGTGGTGGTAATGCCAGCTTCATCACCGTTTATGGCTTTTTAAATAAGAAAAATCCCAAGTAATAGCTTCTTGCTCCTTTTAGTCATTAGAAAAGGAGTAGAGAATAAAGCAGAGAGCATTACAATGATCAGTCCAGCATTGTGAGGGATGATGCAGATCTGCTCCCATTTCAGGAGGTCCCATCAAAGATCTCGAAAAATACAGAGGAAGGTAACACTGTGTTCTGAGAAGGTTTCTCTGCAGAAAATGATCATACAGATGGTCTGCAAAATTGGTTAAGTGTCTGCTGAGTCAGGAAGACTTGGCCAGAAGACAATAAATGGATCAACGAGACTTCTCCAGTGCCAGAGCTTGGGCATAGGCATTAAAGCTGGGGATCAGCAGGTTCAGCACAGCTACAAGTCACCAGTGTTCCCTCCCTCCACGGACATTACCTTGCACTTGATGTTTCAAACAACATTCACCAGGGAGGTGTCCAGTTCCCCTGTTCTGCTGGGTCTTCTGAAGGTCAGAGATGCTGAAAAAGAGCTGTTCTTCTCCAGCTTTTTACTCTCTACTAATACTGAGTGTTAATCACTGTGGATCTTCATCCATCCATCCATCCATCCATCCATCCATCCATCCATCCATCCATCCATCACCACAGGATATCTTATTTAACATTTTGACTCCTGCTTTGATACTTAAATTCTTATACTTGGAGCTACTTTATTTTCCTTCCTGCTAACTAGTTTTTTCCGAAGAGTGTTGTTTGGTTCTGCTTTTGGACACTATTTTGACCAAACTGTTGGCACCAAGTTCGGCCTTGCTGGGTAGCCATTCTCAGCAGCACCTTTTGAGTAGTTGAAAGCTCAGTATGACTGCCCATCCTGCAATACAGACAACCCTGCATTCCAGTAGCCCTGCTGCTGAGTTCTGCAGCATTCATCCCAGCTGTACCCACAAGGACTTACTACTGTTCATGTTATAAATGTTGTGCTGAGCACGATTGTATTATCATCGCTGTGGTTTACTGAGTCACTCACAAACTATTTCCAAAGCTGGCCCCATTCTGTTGTTTTGCTGTTTTCCACCCAGACACAATATTTCTTCCTGGTCTTGGATGAGTCGGTAATGAATGGTATGAAATAGCAATGAATAACCAGGCTTCTGCAGGGCAGATATAGGATGAGACACAGTCCAGAACTTGCTGAAATGCTTCCCCAATTATGTGACGGGGTCGCTGCTCAATGACAGACACAAAGCCCTTCCTCTATGCTGGATCCATTCTCCCTGCAGCGCTGGGAGCTTTTGCCAGCCTGAGAAATGAGAGACTGGGACTCAAAAGACGTAAATGGCCAAGCTGATTTACTTCCAAGTACTCAACAACAAAAAAAATTGCTGTTGGGCAGGGACCTTGCTTGCCAAGTTTCAACAGAGCAAAATTTTACAGCAAAGTTATAACCACTTTAAATACCATTGTTGGTTTATAATAGAAAAGCTGGCAGACTTTGCTAAGACCACTCTTTCAAGTGATGTTTTACCATGATGCATACTCCACATATGTGATAAGTTGAAGATCCACATGGTAAGTTTTGGATTCGTGTGATAAACCACATAAAACTACCTTTAGGCATTTCCATCAGGACTTTCCCAAATCTAGGATATTTCCAGAATTATTTCCTCCAGTAGTTCACTCCTCTCAACCAGTCACCCCATTTCAAAAGCAGTCTGCCAAAGCCAGTTTTGTTGCCTGCCAAGGTTATGAAATTCCCT